>CM074721.1:559286968-559346968 GCA_037306005.1 Rhinophrynus dorsalis
GTATTTAAGTGTATATAACCTAGATCATTTTAGGTGTTAATGTTCCTTTAAAGGAAAAGTACACTTTTTTTATTAAAACCTATATATTATATGACTCTTCATGATGAGTAAAACAATCAAACTGGCACAACTTGCAGTTGTTTGATTCAAAAGTTATTATCGTTCATACTGTCAGAAAGTGATGAAGCTGGTATCATAACACTCTTTTAAGAACTGCATCACTGATTCACCTCTCCCATTTAACTGCCTGGATACCCAATGAACTGTAGCCGAACTTTCTGGACACCAGAGGGCATCTTTCAGGTCATTTTCAAAGGTTATCGGTGTCCTGAGAGTCACCATCAAAGTGATCTCTTAAAGCGGAAGTGGTCTTTTAAAGTGCCCCCCAAATAATTATTCATATAGTGACATGCATACCATTACTTGTACGATCCTGAATAAATGCAGAATTATTGAGAAATCCATCTTGTTCGGAGAATGACGGGCAGGCTTCTTGCTGTAGCGGCATCTGTGTGTCTGCACCGTCAGTCACTTCCTGTACCTTAAGGTACAATGCAACTCCTCCTCACCAATCCTGGAGGAGACAGGGACAGACAGCGCGGGCACACAGATGTCTTTAAGGTAAGATGTCTGCGCTGATGCCTGCCTGTTTAGAGTAAAACAAGGGAACTTCCACTGCTGAAAGGTGTTTCATTCAAATGTTATCGCACCTCAAAATTTAATTCTATAGGTGAAGTGTCACAACGGCCTGAAATTGTACAGTGGCGCTGTTGCCACACCATCCTATAGAGATTTATCTTTAACTGAACATAGCTGTCCACAGGATAGTGTAGCAACAGCGCCACCATACAATTTCAGGCCACTGTGATATTGTACATATAAAATTCAAGTTGAGGTGTGATAACATTTGAATAAAACACTTTTGCAGAACTAGGGGTGCCCTTAATTTACTCAGGAGAATAAACAATGCAATATATATATATTTTACATATTAAGTGTTACTGTCCCTTTAACTGACTGTAGATTCTTAGTACAAACGTCTGTTAACCCTTTGAGTGCCAGAGGTGTACGCAACGCATTGCAAAGCAATAAGTTACGTACCCCTCTGGCACTCAAGGGGTTAAACATCTCTTTCAGAATTACTTCTTCCCGCGCTATTTTTTTCCTCTGAACTTTTATATACATTTTCTTTACGTAACAAAAATACTTGGAGATTATTACTAAATGATGGAGGGGAAAGCAGAATTATGAAAGAATGAATAAAGAAATAACCAACAGCAGACCGAGTCAGACATCACAGAAATGGATTGTTTACACTTTTCCCACTTATAAGAGCCTCAAAATAACGACTATTTATGTTGAATTTCTAGCATCTGACCCTGTTTGTGCTGAGAAAAAAAAATCTGCTTCGGCTGCACGCCGTTCGGGGAGTCCAGAATCCGATTTTAAAAAAAAATGGTCCCTGGTCCTTAAGTGACCGCACCGTAGCTGGAATTGACTAGAAATAGGGGTCTGATACTCAGTCTAGAGGTGCTAGGGTTAGGGGGTTAGGAGTGTAGTAGAATCACCCCACTTTCAGGGTTAATAGTACCAGGATAGGGGATGTCAGGGACACAGAGTTAGTGTTGCTGGTGTTAGGGTTCATGGGACAAGGGCTTCTGAACATAGGGTTACAGGCTGCTAGGTTTACTAGTGCTAGGGTTAGGGGGGCTGTGGTTGTTTGGCCATAGTTAGGAAGGTCTAGGGGTGGGGGCTAGGTTTTTGGGTTGGATTTTGGTTCAGGACAGTCTGAGGATTCCTTTTTTGGGATTTTGGTCCCAGAAAAAAGGATGGAAGGATCATTTATAGGGGAAAAGGGTGTGTAAAACCCCTGATATTGGGCTTTTTTTACTGGTTTTGACACTATAGGTGCTAGGGTTAGGGGGTTAAAAGTGGCTCAGATACACCCCACTTTCAGGGTGCCAGTCCTTAAGGGGTTAATTTGTTCAGCCAGTTCCTACCAAAGAAATTAAGTACTAGCGGTCCCAGGAACTTACCTTCCCTTAAGGACCACTTTGATCTATGCCGACGCGTCAGGACAAGTGACCTGTGATGTGTACTGGCGAGCAAAATGGGGGTCTGAGAGAGACCACTCCGGATTGGTCAATTTGAGAACCTGTTAGTGCTTGCAGTATTCCTGCAGGAGCGATGTAAGCACAAAGTACATTACGGTCCTGGCACGTCACAGTCATTAATTGGTTAACCTAGGATAAGGTGATTTTAGTCTTACCTGTTAAGTCCTTTTCTCCTAGTCCATATGACATACAGGTACAATGGAGAGGAGACATCCTTCCTAGTAGGCTGGAAAATTCAAAAGACAAGGTCTTGCAGGTGGAGCCTTCCCTTCTCCTTATCAGGCTACCCTAGCCCCGCCCATCCAGTTTTGACATGAGACAAACTCACTAGAGACAAGAAAAAAGGTAAGTTACTGGGAGTAAGAAGACACAAGAAGGACTCCCAAGTCCAGCCAAGTGAGACCAAGCAAGGTCCCTTTTCTCTTGGTGGGAGACTTGTATTTCATAAGGACTAAGAATAATGGATTTTGCACTAAAGTCGTTTTTCTCTGACATACAGGTACCATGGAGATATACCAACAGTAGCCTCCCAGGGAGGGAAAAATAGAAAAGACCTAGCGTGAGTCCCCACAATGCCAGAGTTCCCTAGGACTATCCAGAACCACAGACAGCCCAAACACAACTAAGTGCCAACGGACAC
Source organism: Rhinophrynus dorsalis (assembly GCA_037306005.1). NCBI lineage: Eukaryota > Metazoa > Chordata > Amphibia > Anura > Rhinophrynidae > Rhinophrynus > Rhinophrynus dorsalis. Next base: position 559,289,723 of record CM074721.1, read on the forward strand.
TGAAAAACAATAGCCAACCAGGCTCAAACAGTTAAAGAACAGTAAGGCATAGGAAGGAGTAGGTCCTTACACAGGCAGAACTACTTGAAGTACCTTCCTGCCAAAACTGGCTTCAGCTGAGGCCAGAAAATCAACACGTTTGTGCTTGGCAAAGATGTACATGGAGGACTGAGTTGAAGCTGATCAGCAGAGGCCTGATTCGAGTAGGCCCCGGAGGCCCCAACAGACCTGATGGAGTCTGCTGTAACAGAAAAGGGAATGGTAGACTTAATCCAAGATGCAACAGTGACCTTGGACACAGTCATATATGCCCTAGGACCCTCAGGGATGACAAACATGGCATCAGTCTTACGTAAAGACAAAGTATGGTGTACATAAAACTTGAGGCAGAGCACAACATCCAAAAAGTGGAGTTCCCCCTCCTTGTTAGATTTGGGGTCAGGACAAAATGAAGACACAATAATCTCTTGATTGTTGTAGAACTCAGAGACCTTAGAAAGGAATTCTTGGGAGGTTCGAAGAACAGACTTGTCCTTGTGAAACACTAGGAAAGGCTGCTTGCAAGATGAAGCCTGCACAGACCACTGCTAGAAGGAAGGCCAACTTCCACATCAAAAAACATAAAAGAGTGGTCTATAGGGACTCAAAGACAGGTCGTTGCAAGCATTAAGGTCCCACAGAGGCATGGGAGCCTTGTAGGCAGGGAAAACATGGGCGACCCCCTGAAAGAAAACCTTGAATCTGGCAAGATAGCAATACACCTCTGATAAAACACATAGATAGTGGAAGTCTGAACCTTCAGGGAACTCAGACTGAGTCCTTTGTTTACACCATCCTGCAGAAATGATAGGTATCACGGTGCCCATGATTGCCTCCAGTGGGTAAATACTGTAACAGCAACATTGTTACTTCCTGGCTGTTGCTCTATGCAGTCGCTGTTCTTATAGGTCACTGTGTTTATGATGTCATCTCTTCGCCCACCTGCCAGGCATTTTAAACCTCAGCATGTCCTTTTACCTTTGCCCTTTCGTGATGTACCTGAGCCTAGTGCTGTGTTGGTCCATTTCTGTTCCTGTGTATTACTCTGTCTCTGTCTGACTACCCGATCCGGCTCTGACTCCTGACTACATCCGACTACACGATCCGGATCTGACTCCTGGCTACGTCCGGCTACCCGTTCCGGCTCTGACTCCTGGCTACGTCCGATTACCCGATCCGGCTCTGTATCCTGGCTACATCTGACCACTCTCCCTCTGTTGCGTTCCGTTACTTTGCTAGCCTCGGCTACCGAGCCGGCTACTGTATCCTTGTTGTTTGGGCCTACCCTTACCACGCTCGCTACCTGTTAGCAGCGCTTGCCTCGGTCAGTCCATGTCACTGATCTCCTGTGTTCTGTCCAGTCCTATTGTTGCCTCACCTATCCTACTAGGTGCCGTCTGCCTTGCATAGGGTGTGAATTCAGGCAATCAGGGCCCCCAGAACTCTGGCAAACACGCAAGAAGTGGAGTAAGCCCAAAGGGTAGAGCGGTGAATTGGTAGTGCTCCAATCTGTGAGCAAAGTGTAGGTATTCTGACTGTCCATGTGAATAGGGACATGCAAGTAAATGTCCTGCAGATGTACAGAAGCGAAGAATTCTCCAGGGCAAATAGCTGCAATGACAGAGCACAAGGACTCCATCTTGAAGCTAGCATTCTCCACAAAAGAAATGAGGTCAAGGATAGGGTGACTACAGCCTCCGTCCCTCTTGTGCATCACAAACAGGTTGGAAAAGAAACCTGAACCTCTCTCTTGGAGAGGAACTGGAACAAGTACTCCCTTGTCCAGAAGGGATTGAACCATTTAGTTTAAAATTCCAACTTTTTCTGGCCCAGGGGAAGTCTGGACTAGAAGAACCTGAAGGGAGGAAGGGACTTGAACCTTATTCTGTACCCTTCTGAAACCACCTGCAAAATCCACTGGTCCGCAATCGACTCTGCCCACGCGTTGTAAAAGAGGAGCAGACGCCCACCAACAGGCAACTGCGGTCCATAAGTCTTGCAGGGGGCAGACTTGCTAGGCTTGGCAGCGGCTCACTTGGAGTGTCACTGATGCCTGGACTTGGTGGAGGGATGCGGGGTGAATGCTTGGATTCGGCCTTTGCTCCTCTGTTTGGCAGGGAGTAAAAAGACGCTGTTTCCTCGCCATGTTAGGGCATTTGGAGACCTGAAGTAACAGGGTGCTCTTGCTCCCAGTAGCATCAGTGACAATCTGCTTTAGCTCAGGCCCAAAAAGAGACTTGCCCTGAAAGGAAAAAGAAACCAGTGGCTTCTTAGATTAGCCAAAAGGTGCCCCGTGCAGTAACAGAAAAGACAGGGGCCTTATCTGACAGCTTGGCAGCATCGAAAAAAGCGTCAGTGACATATGTCTGAGCCTCAGACATGTTGGCCAAGAAGACTAAAAGCTCCTCCTTAGGGGCACCATCTCTGACAGCCTGAGTAAGTTGTTCTCCCAAACAGCAATAGTTCTGGTGACCCAGGAAGAAGCCAGTATAGGCCTTAAAGCAGCACAAATGGCAGCAAAATTGGACCTGAGGATAGCTTCAAGCTTACCATCTGTCATGTCCTTAAGAGTCGTAACATTTGCCAAATGCAGGGCTGTAGACTTAGAGAGCCTGGATATGGGGAGATCAACAGCAGGAGGAGAAGCCTACTGCACTAAGGCTGCCTCAGAGAAAGGGTACAGCTTAAAGACTCTCTTAGAAACAGACAGCAGCCTATCAGGCGTCTTCCACTCATCCAAGATAATTTGGTCCAGAGTGGCATTGGGTAGAAAGACTGTTGAGGACTTTTTACTTCTCTGAAAAACATCAGATGAAGATGGACCCTCATCAGGGGTGTCAGTGACGCGAAGGGTCAGCAAGACAGCCTTAATGAGCCCCATTGCGGAGGGAGTAGGGTGCACCTAAAAGGCATCACCAGAGGTATAGGTAGAATCCCTTTCTTCATACTCCCCTTCCCGTATCACCCCCAAAGGTGCCCTCATCAGAGTGCAGGTATACCTGGGGCCTTAGGGGCCAAAAACCTGAAGGTAGTGGGAAGTTTCCAAGAATGGAGATTCCCTTGGAGGATAGGGGAAACTGTGCTATAGTAGACTATAAATCTTTCACCCAGACTGCCTCTTGTTCAAGGCTGGAGGTTCTTCATGTAGTAGTGGGGACCACAGCGCATGAGCGGCATAGAGGTCCTGAATACTCTCTAGGGAGCCCCACTTGGCATGAGGAACAATAAGCAAGGGGGGTCAGAGACGCCCCTGAGTCCTTTGACTTAGGCTTAGCCCCATGGCCTTTGAATCCAACATCCTAACAGAAGCAGTGTCTAAAAGATAATAAAAACCCAAATAATGTATCCTAGAATAATAATTCACCTTAGAAAGCCCAAAAAAGGTACATATCTGGCAATCTGAGAAGGAGCGCAAAGAGAGGCAAACCTCTGCAAAGGATAAGCAAGAAGGATAAGATGACGTCTGTAAAAAAAAATCAGCCAATCCAAAAGAAGCCCGTGAAAGGGGCATTCTGGGAGTTGTATAGTTTTTCCCAGTTTTTCCTAGCAATGCTTTACTTGCACTCATGGGGCCCCAGGGGCCCCTAAGACACTGTGACTCAGATTGTAGGGCAGAGGAGACAAGAAGAGTGAGCCCTCTCTCAACTCTGTCTGACAAATGGTTGCAGAGATATATAACAAAGCAGTTTGTCTCATAGATGTCAATGGAGCAAGTGTGCCCATGCGAGAAGCACGACTTAAAGGTGCACTAAATCTAATTTTATTAAAAGTTACCAAAACACCCAGAGACCCTTGGGGATGTCCGGAGGTAATAAAAATGCATAACCCTGTAGAGAAAACCTAGGAAAAAGCCCCCAATCCCATTTAAACCAGCAGGGAAGAGGTTAACTACCCAAAATGAAGCCATCCGAGCTCTAGAAACCCAGGAAGAAACCAAAATAAAAAACCCAACATGAGTGCAGGAGTTCTGGACTCCAAGATAACCCCTGTATGGAGGGGAGAAATGGACAGGTGGACCATTGCACTCAAAGGATTACTCACCAATCTTCAGCTTCTGTCTTCAGGTTAAAGGGATAGTAATACTTCGTTTTAACTTTATTTTATTTTGTAGGCATTAAAAAAACATGAAGAATGACATAAGTCTTATCTCTCAAACCTTTATGGTTTATGAGATATTCACAAGAAAAGTTTCCCCCTCCCGCCCCTTTTACCTACTGTAAACAATCTCTTCTCAGATGTGGAATACAGTCCATAGACTGGACAGATAACAGAAGGGGACACTCTTATATGTATGAAAACAATGAAATCCCTGCCCCCCTTGACAAGCTTTTCAGGTTTTTTCGTTATCTTAATTGAAGATTGTCCCTCTCTGCAGTCTACCTGGGCACCTCCCTTCTGCTCTGGCTGAAAAGTGTTACATCAGTAAAAGGGGCGGGAGGGGGATACTTTGCTTGTGAATATCTCTTAAACCATAAAGGTTTGAGAGATAAGACTTATATCATTCTTCATGTTTTTTTAATGCCTACAAAATAAAATAAAGTTAAAACGAAGTATTACTATCCCTTCAACATTATGAAGAAACAGAGGCTCAGAGAGAACCAGTTGGGAGATAGAATCTTGGGATGCATGATTTTCTCCACATTGCTGGTCGGGTCCACAACAGAACCTGTATACTGGTCAATTCTCCAGGGGAAACCAGGAATGGTAACCCACCTAATGAAGGAATTGTGACACACCATATCTAAAAAATAAGCTAACAACAAAGGAGAAGTGTTCCTGGAACATGTCAAAACTGGTCGGGGCTAGGGTAGCCTGATTAGGAGAAGGGAAGGCTAGACCTCCAAGATTTTGTCTTTTGAAAAGTTCCACCCTACTATTAAGGAAGTCTTCTCTACCTGTATGTCATATTGGACAATAGAGAAGCAACCTTTAATAACTTTCAGAATGTGTACATGAAGGACAGTAAGTCTTTCCGATTCTCCATTCAGTCATCCCCCTAGTACACATGATTTTTCTTTGTCTACAGTAGAGATAAGATCACGAGTTGTGTTTACTATTTCAACACGATCAGACATGAAGGATGGTTATGGACACATGACTGATACATAGTCTTCTCTTGGTGTCGCAATACAACACAAACGATTGACTTCATTCAGACTATCATTCAGAGCAAAATTTCTTCTCTACCCGCCAGTGGAACTAAAGATGTTCTTAAAGATAAATTGTCTGTACACACTAAACATTTTTTTTATCTATAGATTTGTGCATCCTAGAGCAATAGCATGTTCTTTTGGTTAACTATGTTTTATTTGTAACTAGCAGTGTGGGAAGGCATTGCCCATCTGTTTGTTTTTGTTTTATCCTTGTCTTATTTAAAGTGTAATATTTGGATATATCATTGTGCATATCATACATTGACATAGAGAGAGGCATAGTGTATGTGCCATGGACTAATTAAAAACATCAAAACATTTGTGATTCAAACAACAGGAATAAAATACTTTTATAGTTCATAGTCTGTGACTCAAACAAGTGAAGAGACTTGTAGATCAAACAGAAAACAGAGGTGTGTGTGCCAGAGAAATTGAACAACGCGTTTCGCACTCACCACCCTTACTCATGATCAAAAGACACCAACATTCACAACCACAAGACTTTTAAAACCCCACCCACCAACCTCAACTCATTATGATGTCTCAGTGGAGTCGGACGGCGAAAGCATATCCACATCCGGCTCCTCAGTGAATCATTAACCCCGTGTGTTCATAATGATAGAGAAAATAAACAAAAAGAAAAAATGTGCACAGAAAAATAAAGCATACTGAGTGAGTGAAAAAAATGTAAACTGATACATAATAAGTGAATTACCAGATCAAGGCAGATGGAAAGCCATAAAACATATTTTAATTAATGGCACAACAGATATTACCAACAAACAAAATAGCTAAAGTTCAACCGTGCTCCGGTTCTGCAGTGAATTATTATTGATCCCAGATAATTACAGTAATAAAGAAACAAAGGTGAATAGAATAGTAAGAGAAAATAAAGTAGTATAAATACAAGATAAGCGAGATGAACCCTCTCATGTATTAAACACACAGTCCCAATGGCATGGCTGATGGAATGACATTAAAGGGATAGTAATACCTAAAATATAAAAAAAAATATGTTTTAGGGTTTATCCCCCTGAGTAAAACAAGAGTACTCCCACTGCTGAAAGATGTTTCATTCAAAAGTTATTAATTTTCAAAGTTGAATTTTTTTAGGTGCAATATCACAATGGCCTGAAATTTTACAGTGGCGCTGTTGCTACACCATCCTATGGAGATTTATGGTCCTGAGACCAGAGCTGTCCATAGGATCGTGTAGCAACAGCGCCACTGTACAATTTCAGGCCACTGTGATATTGCACCTAAAAAATTCAACTTTGAAAATTAATAACTTTTGAATGAAACATCTTTCAGCAGTGGGAGTACTCTTGTTTTACTCAGGGAGATAAACCCTACAACATATTTTTTTTTACATTTTAGGTATTACTATCCCTTTAAATATGTACATGCCGATATCTCCACTGAAACGCTACAAGTTGAGGGTAATAGTGATCAGGATCAAATGATATTACTGTGTCATTTCCTGAACATAAAAGACACACACAGTAATTCACGTATACATTGGGCCAAACCCACTTATCAGCCAATAGAAATTATAATAAAAACTAGTGACACGCTTAGTGTGAAAAAATAAAAAAATGAAAATATAAATTATGCGAATTCAGAAACAAAACAAAGTGCACTATTAATATATAAGATTAAATTCCTAAAAATAGGAAGCAAAGTATTGGATTGTTATAAGAAATATAAAGGCATATTAAATAGTAATGCCTAAAGAACAAAATAAGAAAAACAGGGCATCATGTACATGCCGTTGACCAAAACTGGATTCCCTCAATGACATCGCCCAAAGCCCCCTCTCCCTGCTCTGCACATCACAGGGTCACAGTCACAGGTTCCCCTAAATCAAGGACAATAACACCTGCGGGATGGTCACTTGAGTGTGGGAGGCTCACGGTCACCACTAAAGGCATACCGCGACTGGAGTGACGTGCCAGGCGAAAGGGTTATAAATCATTGGGAATCTTTATGTGTTCGATAGGTTCAGATGGCCTGTGCCCCCATCTTCCTTTGCACATACAGCCTGTGGTGTGCTATATAGTGCCTTCCTACCTCGCCGCACTGTGTGTGTATGGAGCCTTAAAGGGATAGTAATACTTCGTTTTAACTTTATTTTATTTTGTAGGCATTAAAAAAACATGAAGAACGATATAAGTCTTATCTCTGAAACCTTTATGGTTTAAGAGATATTCACAAGCAAAGTGTCCCCCTTCCGCCCCTTTTACTGATGTAACACTGCTCAGCCAGATCAGAAGGGAGCTGCCCAGATAGACTGCAGAGAGGGACAATCTTCAATTAAGATAAGGGAAAAACCTGAAAAACTTGTCAAGGGGGGCAGGGCTTTCATTGTTCTCATAGGAAGAAGATTGTCCCCTGCTGTTATCTGTCTGGTCTATGGACTGCATTCCGCATCTGAGAAGAGATGGCTTACACTAGGTAAAAGGGGGCAGGGCTTTCATTGTTCTCATAGGAAGAAGATTGTCCCCTGCTGTTATCTGTCTGGTCTATGGACTGGATTCCACATCTGAGAAGAGATGGCTTACACTAGGTAAAAGGGGCGGGAGGGGACACTTTTCTTGTGAATATCTCTCAAACCATAAAGGTCTGAGAGATAAGACTTATATCATTCTTCATGTTTTTTTAATACCTACAAAATAAAATAAAGATAAAACGAAGTATTACTATCCCTTTAAACTGATATATGTGTTACACTTCTTACTGGGAGCTTCCAACTGAGGCTGTGTTGTCTTTATATTGATCCCCAGACATGTCAATGAAGCATCTCCACGCTTCCCTCAAACAGGTGGAGAAGGACCCCCCAGGCGCCAGGTCAGGGGCTTCACTCACATCAGGCAGATAAATTTGTCTGGTCGCACTGTTAGGCGATCAGTACAATACTTAGCCCCAGCAGCCTCTCTCTTGTGTGCTTCCATGTTTCAATTAACCATTTGCACACCAGAAGGGTTTGTAATGCATTGCTTTGCAGTGTGTTGCATTCCCTTCTGCCACTCGGTCTTCATATCGGTCATAATGCCCAGTATTGTGAGGCATAGTCCGTGTTCTTAGGCCAGGATACTTTTATGTGTGCATTAAAGGGATAGTAATACTTCGTTTTAACTTTATTTTATTTTGTAGGCATTAAAAAAACATGAAGAATGATACAAGTCTTATCTCTCAAACCTTTATGGTTTGAGAGATATTCACAAGCAAAGTTTCCCCTCCCACCCCTTTTACCTAGTGTAAGCCATCTCTTCTCAGATGTGGAATCCAGTCCATAGACCAGACAGATAATAGAAGGGGACAATCTTCTTCCTATGAGAACAATGAAAGCCCTGCCCCCCTGGACAAGTTTTTCAGGTTTTTCCCTTATCTTAATTGAAGATTGTCCCTCTCTGCAGTCTACCTGGGCACTTCCCTTCTGATCTGGCTGAGAAGTGTTACATCAGTAAAAGGGGCGGGAGGGGGACACTTTGCTTGTGAATATCTCTTAAACCATAAAGGTTTGAGAGATAAGACTTATATCATTCTTCATGTTTTTTTAATGCCTACAAAATAAAATAAAGTTAAAACAAAGTATTACTATCCCTTTAATGGAGGAAACAATCAATGACAGTGTGCTCACAGAGCCAATGGCAGTAACCTGTTGATTGTGAGTCTTTCATCAGGTCTGCTCTGTTACTCTGAGAGAGACCACACATATCGTACACAATACATAGCGGGGTTACCAGTAGTCATATATCAGAGTGAGTGAGAGAATGAAATGTTTCCGAGGGAAAACTTGCGCCAAACTCTACATATTTTGATACTTTATACAAATATGTTTGTGACAGTGGGCAGAGAATATATAATGTGGCAAGCTCATCCCTATTATATCTGTACCCAACGGAGATATTACATGTAATTGTTTTGTTAGCGCCCATATGCTTCACTGTTATTGATTGCCTCAGGTTCTTTTTCCTTAATTATTTTTAACCCGCTGACTAATGGAAAAAGCTGTCCGCATAGGGTACCATAAGCATTAACCCTTTCAGTGGCAGAGGGGTATGGAATGCATTGTTTTGCAATAATTTGCTTATCACTGTGGCACTGAAAGTGTTAAGAGTGGCACCCCAGTTCCTGTGTTTTTGTGCATACTTGAATCGCTTGGCTTTGTTTCCACTTCAGAGGTATGGCTTTTTGGCCGCAAGTCTTCCATGAAGACCACTTCTAACCAATCTCCAGACAGTAGATGGGTGCACCAAGATCCCACTGTTTTCTTCCAGTTCAATGCTGATGGCACTGCTGGACATCTTCTGATTGCGACGGGAAGTGAGCATGTCTTTCATCCACTTCACTAAGTTTTCTTGGCTGACCACTGCATCTGCTGGTCCTCAACGTTGCTTGTATATTTGTGCTTCTTCAAAAGAGCCTGAACAACACATCTGGAAACCCCTGTCTGCCAGAAATTTCTACCTGGGAGAGACATTGGTTACACAATATAATTACCTTGTTGCTGTGGTCAGTCTTGCCATGGTTTATGACTTTTGACATTAAACTGTCTTCAGCAACCTCACCTTGTTAGCCGAGTTTGGCTGATTGTATGTATGTGTGTATATACATATATATATATATAAAATTTGAAAGTAATAGACCGCACTCACAGGAACTTGCAGCCAAAAAGTAAAGTGGTGTTTATTGGAATCGACGTTTCGGCTACATTACATAGCCTTTATCATCTTGATAAAGGCTATGTAATGTAGCCGAAACGTCGATTCCAATAAACACCACTTTACTTTTTGGCTGCAAGTTCCTGTGAGTGCGGTCTATTACTTTCAAATTTTGGATTTAATTCTTCGTTGGATCTGCACCCAGGCATCATCGTTATTTTGACAGTGAGTGCCACCAATCATTATTTTCTCTCTCTCTCTCTCTCTCTCTCTCTATATATATATATATATATATATATATATATATATATATATACACACAAACACACATATATACATTGTGCATGTAACAGGACTTACTTAGATATGTGTCCTTCAGAGAAACGTGTTATATATGTAATTATGTAAACATTTACTTACGTTGTCAGTGACTCCTGGATTATGGATTTCCTCAGATTCTGACATATTTTTCCTGACAGCTGTGGTGGTGGAGCCTGAGAACTGGGTAAAGGGAAACAGTGTCACATTAAGAGAGTGTAATTAGCAAATTAACATTCAGAAAGTGTAATAATATAACATTCAGATAGTGTAATATGATAACATTCCAACAGTGTAATACTGTAACACTCAGACAGTGTAATAATGTAACATTCCAACAGTGTAATAATGTATCATTCAGATAGTATAATAATATAACATCCAGACAGTATAATAATGTAACGTCCAGAGTATAAGGTAACATTCCCACAGTGTAATAATATAATACTCAGACCATGTAATAATATAATATTCACACAGTGTGTTAATGTAATATTCATTCAGTGTAATAATATAAAGTTCAGACAGTATAATAATGTAACATTCAGTGTAATAATAAAATATTCACAGTGTCGCAATATACAGTGTAATAATATAACATATATATCGTGTAATAATATAACATTCAAACAGTGTAATAATATAACATTCAAACATTGGCCTGAAACAATGTATCCTTATACACAGAGAAGTCCATCAGCTGTTGGTCATTTTAGGACCTGTCCCCCTAAGACAAGATTAGTCTGTGTTATAGAGAATTAATATCTGAGTGTGTGTGTGTTACTGGCAATTTGCAAAATAAATAGTTCTTGAGGAAGTAACCTTTTTGTATTTATGGCAGAATATTGGCTGGATAACAGTACACAGTGTTAAGCAGCAGTTGCAAAAGCTAGCAAGACATTGTCTTGTATGAAAGGAGTACCGGCAGGCAGGTATATAATCATTTTCTATGATAAGGCAGTGAAAATTAAATTCAGAAAATGAAATGTGGCACACCACAACATTTATAAAGGGAATGGGAGATTGGAAGCACGTAATGTATCTTTTATACTATAAAAGAGAAAGTAGTCAAGTGACCCAGAATTCTCAGGCCCTGCTTGACATATCCAGGGGTGGAAGTAAGGAGGAGATATTCCTTTCTCCTCCATGCTGCCTCACCAGGACATACATGGGGGCATGATTATTCATTTGTCCTTCATAGTGCCTCAATAGGACATACATGGAGGTGAGATTATTCATATCTCCTCCATACTGCCTCAATAGGACATAAATGGGGGTGTGATTATTCATATAGTCTCTATACTGCCTCTCTAGGACATACATGGGGGTGTGATTATTCATATCTCCTCCATAGTGCATCACCAGGACATACATGTCAAAATCTCTGCAAGGAGTTTACATGGCCTCACTATCCCCTATTGGGGATAAAAACATGTCCAACTCTCACTGCTCCACCAACCTACACACTGCATCAGAATTGATAAAGAAAGCCAGGACCATACAATATTGGTGAGTGCATATACTCTACACACATACCTTAGTGTACACCATCTCTGCCTATTAAACACTACCGTATACATCCTCAGCCTTCCAAACGTGTTCTCAAACTTGTACCCACTGCTGCATCCATACTTAAGCCATTCTCACCCTCACAGCCACCCTTTCACGTAGGTCCTTCCTCCCTTCTTCCCACTACTTCAACAAGTTTTTCTTGGATTTGTTCCACTTTTTAGCTTCTTTATCTTCCCCACCACACATTAAGTCCTTATGCCCTCTCCACTGGGTAGCAATGACTGTATACAACACTTAAAGGGAAAAAATTACTAATACCAATATTGTAGTAATAAAAAAAAAAGAAATTAATTGCCCCCAGTGACCTTTATGGTCTGAGAGATATTCATTTGCAAAGATCCCCCTCCCGCCCCTTTCCCTGAAGTCAACTACAGCGCTGACTGCAGGGGAAAGGGGCAGGACGGGCGAACTTTGCGAGTGAATATCTCTCAAACCATAAAGGTATGAGAGATGTCACTGGGGACAATTAATGTCTTTTCTTTTTTTTTTACTACAATATTGGGATTAGTAATTTTTAAAAGTATTACTATCCCTATGTTTTACAGTTTATGTCCCCAAATAAAACAAGGGTACTCCCACTGCTGAGAGATATTTTATTGAAAAATTATAACAGCTCAAACTTGAATTTTTTACATGCAATATCACAGTGGCCTGAAAATTTACAGTGGCGCTGTTGTTACACCATTCTATGGAGATTTATGATCTACTGACCAGAGCAGTCCATAGGATGGTGTAGCAACAGCACCACTGTACATTTTCAGGCCACTGCGATATTGCACCTAAAAAAATTCAAGATTGAGCTGTTATAATATTATAATAAAACACCTCTCAGCAGTGGGAGTACCCTTGTTTTACTCAGGGGGATAACCCCTACAACATATATCTTTTTACATTTTAAGTATTACTATGCCTTTAAGCTTTTCAGTGCCACAGTTGTGTGTGTCAAACAGAGACTAAGATGTGTGTATCTGCAGCTCTTACACATCGTCATTTTATTAATGAACACATTAATGAACACATTCTGCAATTTCTATGCCAGCCAATCATCAGGAGAGCCAGCCATTACCTGCTGCATCAAGTTGTGTTCACTTCAACTTTTTGGATCACAATAGTGAGAAATGAACATGTGGCCAAAGCTGCACACAGACAGAGAGACATGCATAGCTATGTATGCAGGTTTATGTGTGGTCACTATCAGTACACACTGCTGCTTCCCTGCTAACTTGGGAACTTATCATCCATGCACTGCTGAACAGTCCTGAGTAACCTCGTAATGCTACTCCTTTCAGGGCTGTCACACAGGCACTGTAAGAGTTAACTAGAGATCAGAGCCAGAGAGAGGGAGAGAGGAAAGAAAGATTGGACTGAGGAATTGGGAGGAGCCGGTGCTAGATTAAATGTCAATGAGAGGGTGAGTGCCAGTGCTCTGAACCAGTGTGTTAGGAACTGACCTGGGTCTACATGCCTGGACCCCCCTCCTTTTACTTGATGTGTAGGTGGCTCTGCTTTGTCTAAAACTCGAAAAGGTCTATCCCATCGCTGGCCAATCAGTACATCAGACCCTGTACCCCTCTGACAGGCAGGGTATGAAGGGCACCAGCAACGGGCCACATCTCTCTAATGTTCTCTCCTCCATGTATACAAGTCCTTATGCTGCAGCTTACAAGAGAACAAAAGGAAGGGGTGCTCCTAGTGAAATACCATTGGAACCAAAATCACCACCAAAATCACCACCACTATATCACCTTACTTACAAAATGTAAGGGATATCTGCATATATGAGGGATACAGGACAGCCCCCACTCTGTCGCCTCTCTACTGTGTGTAGTCTGCAGCTCCTTCAAAAAGACTCCAAAGGCATTGGACACCCTTGAACGAAATAGAACAAACACCAGAAAGGGCACAAGACCACAATGTATCTGCTGTAGAGTAAATATATAATAAAATACTCACAGCTGTAGTGAAGTACCCGTTCCACACTTCCAAAACCAGTTAAAGCTAACGGGGATTTTTAAAATCCGCCCCGATTCGGACTCAACTCAAAAATGATAGATCCACCGTTGAAAAAATAGATATTTAATAAAATATAATAATTGACAATGACTTAAATACATGGGTTTACGCGTTTCAAAGTACAAGACTTCTTCATCAGAAGCCAAAATCTCACAAAATATTGTCAAAATAAAATAAAAAAAAACACTTACCAAGCTGCATAGCCCAAAGACCCACTCTTATAAACGCCAACTCAAACTGACAATATTTTGTGAGATTTTGGCTTCTGATGAAGAAGTCTTGTACTTTGAAACGCGTAAACCCATGTATTTAAGTCATTGTCAATTATTATATTTTATTAAATATCTATTTTTCCAACAGTGGATCTATCATTTTTGAGTTGAGTCCGAATCGGGGCGGATTTTAAAAATCCCCGTTAGCTTTAACCGGTTTTGGAAGTGTGGAATGGGTACTTCACTACAGCTGTGAGTATTTTATTATATATTTACTCTACAGCAGATACATTGTGGTCTTGTGCCCTTTCTGGTGTTTGTTTTATGCTGCAGCTGCCCAGGCTTGTGGAGCCTTCCTGCCCTAGACTACAGAGCTACACATCTTCCCACAATTCTTAAGTGCATCCACCTCGCACTATACCCTTATGTGCCACTCTCCTCTATGGTAACCCTTTTTATTCCTGCCGGCATGTAGTCTATCATCGTATTCCTGTTTTATTCCTGTTAATACCACCAAGTGACTCATAACTTCAGCTTTGTTCATTTTGTTGTAGAATCCCTGTCAGGGAGCAAATCCCAGTTCTACAAAAACCACTTAAACACATTGGGCTGCTTTACTGAGACACATTTTGTGTGTCTGTATGTGTGTGTGGAGAAGGAAGATGTTTTGGGCATAGGAAAGGTGCAGGCGAGGGCATTTTGTGTTTGTTTGTGTATGTTGGCCATGTTTTGTGGTTGTTGAGGTGGATGTTGAGGGAGGGAAAAGTCCTTGCAGAGATTTGACCACACCTGTCAAAATCATGTCCACCTGTATCTCCAGGACTTGCAGTATAGAGGATATATGACTATGACCTCCTTACTGCTGCCATTGTGGGTTGGCATTGCCCGTCATGTTATGACCGCTGGGCATACATATCTGAAATGTACACAAACATACACACTGATACACCCAGAAATATGCAACACACACAAAGTGAGACACACACACACATGCAACAGATATGCACGCACACAGAGACAGAGTGATAGGCCCCCATCTCTGTAGGCTCCGGCTCTTTCTGGTCCCCTGGATCTGTAGGTTCTGAGTATAGAATTGTGGGCTGTGGCAACCATGGGATTAGTGTAGGAGCGTTACAGTGCTGTGTAGGTAACAGTCTTGTATTGAAGTGAACATGTCCAGTATTGAGAGAGTTAGAAGGTAAATGTAGTCCTTTAGGGACTAGAGAACATTGCTTCACACTGTGTAGCACCCCCCACACCCCACTGAACCCATTACATCAATGTTATTTTTTTATTTCTCCTTTACTTTGGGAAAGAATTGCAGTATTATGCCTGTGTGTGTGTTTGGGTTGTGCAAATAGAAAGAAGAAAATAAAAGGAGCGTTATTCCAGCATGTTAACCCTTTGAGTGCCAGAGGGGTTTGCAACTCTCATTACCAAAATTTCATTTAACATTTCCTTAATTTTATTTTCTTCTATTTCATATTGACTCATCTTTCTCATGTTGTGATGTTTGCTTACTTTATATTTATTCCTGTGTTCAATGGATTTGTCTCTCTCCCTCCCCCTGCCTGTCATTCCCCTCTCCCCCCTCTGCATTCCTCTTACAATGAAACTACTACACATGATAACATGGGAAAGATGAGTCAATATGAAATAGAAGAAAATAAAACTAAGGAAATGTTATATGAAATTTTGGCAATGTGAGAGGAATCCTAAATCCTTATTTAGTCCAGTGTGTTTGGTGCTGAAAAAATGATTATCTTTATTTCAAATATATTTCTCTCTTTGAAGTTCCCTCTGGGTATTTTGATTTTAAGATTCTGGATGCAGTGGTTTATCTTGGTGAAATGATAACCAACAGGGGTAATGGTAGTTTTTTTTAATTGTGTTTCTCAAAAGATTATCAACATGAATTATTTCTTAAATTAAGTTGTAGGCATGTTTCATTAATGTAACATCCTGTATCACATTCATACATACATTCTCTGATGTTCATGAATATAATTCATGAATATAATTCTTTAACCCCTTCATTTTCCCTTAAGGACCGGAGCAATTCTGACCTTTTTGACTATGTCTTTGTTCAACAGTGTTTTCCCTCTAAGTACTTTATTCCACCCCCATAAATTATATACTGTTTTTTTAAAGCGGAACTAACACTGCTAACAAAGGTTGTCTTTAATAATTCCCTATCTGGAGACTAGCTGCTTAGTAGCGCTAGTCGCCAGAATTATTACCTCTTCATGAAGAAATATGCAGTCATCCTCAGCTGACAGGCAGGACGGAGCGCAGACATCTTGCCCTAGTGATGTCCGCGCACCTGCTCTGTCAGTCCCAGACGGCTGTAGGAGGCGTTGCTAGGAGCCATTCGGCTCCGGAAGGGACTGACAGAGCAGGCGCGCGGACGTCACTAGGGCAATATGTCCGCGCTCCGCCCTGCCTGTCAGCCGAGGATCACTTCAAATTTCTTCATGAAGAGGTAATAATTCTGGTGACTAGCGCTACTAAGCAGCTAGTCACCAGATAGGGAATTAATACAGACGACGTTTGTTAACGGTGTTAGTTCTGCTTTAAGCACAAATAGGGATTTCTTTTGATACCACACATATATGCATAACCCACCATTTACTTTATGAAAATTTAAAAAAAAAAATTAAAAAAACAAAACACCAGCTTTGTTTTTTCTCTTGGGATCAATTGGGCACAAAGGGTTAAATTTTTATGGCGACTGCATGAAAAGTATGACCGGTCAGTCACACCTACAAAATGCACAGTTTATAG
This sequence comes from Rhinophrynus dorsalis, assembly GCA_037306005.1. Lineage (NCBI taxonomy): Eukaryota > Metazoa > Chordata > Amphibia > Anura > Rhinophrynidae > Rhinophrynus > Rhinophrynus dorsalis. The sequence goes on from CM074721.1 coordinate 559,306,478, forward strand.
TGGCCACTGTCCCCCCTGGGTGAAAATCCCCATGTCCCTTTTTCCCATCTTAATATGTCACTTTTTTATCCCTGATATTTGGCGGTGTGTATAAGTGTATTACATGGCTCCACAACAATCACACTTCCAAAATTGTTTAACGAGATGTTTTTTTTTTTTAAATAACATTATTTTTTTTGTAAAAAAAAAAAAAAAAAGTATATCATTGCAGGTCAAAAATTGACCTGCATTTAGCTAGCCTCCTGCACCAGCAGTGAAGGGGTTAATACCCACAGCTGCTGTATTCTCATTTACCACTAGGTGTCTCCTCTCTACTTCTCTCTCCCTTACTTTGATAGCAAGGGAGACAGAGGCAGACAAGACAGGCAGAGACAGCATGCTTTCTGTTCTGCCTCTTTTTTCTCAGAATGCCGGTACGTTTGATCGCTGCTACGGTGATCACATGAACCGGCACAAGCAAAAAGGGCTGAGACTGAACGCCCGGTCTCGAAGCGCTCAGTCTCAGCCTGGAATTAATTATAGCAGCGTGCATGGAGGCATGCTGCTATCATTTAAGCCATGACGGTCCTGGACCGCTATGGGTCCTTAAGGGGATAACAACCCATGACGGTCTAGGACCGTCATGGGTCCTTAAGGGGTTAATGTTGTATATCTTGTTCTTGTGTTGTGCTGTATTGTTTTCACAAATGTATTGGCAATGAGTTTTGTTGCAATGTTTGGTTCCATTATCAGTTTTCATTGGTCAGTTTTCTATCAAAGCGGAACTTTCAGTACATACTTAGTCGCCATTCATTCATTAAACGCATGGTGATTACGTTTGAAATAGATGTCTTTCCTTTAAAAAACAGCCCAGTGTAAAGGAATCCTTCCCGTATGGAGACCTGAACCCAGGCTACAGAGCAGACATCTTGTCTGCACACCTGCGCTGTCAGTCCCGGTCTCCACTGAGTAGCACTGCAGTGCACCATATGGTTACCGGAAGGGACTGACGGCGCAGGCGCGCGGACCGCACTAATATATCTTACAAAATCTTACTTCTCTCTTTCAAGACACTTCTCTCCATTTCCACTCTGATCTCCCGTTATATACCCTGTCCCTCCACTTACGTTCGGCCAGTGACTGTCTTCTCTCAGCTCCTTTTGTCTCTACAGCCCTGTCATGTATCAAACCCTTTGCTCTCATTGCTCCGTATCTATGGAATGCTCTACCATCCAACCTGCGCCACTGCACCTCTCTGATAACCTTCAAATCCCACTTGAAAATGCACCTCATGGATAAAATCCCAACATGCTAGAAGGCACTGATGTTGTACAATGAACGTTCTTATACATTATTTACTTTACTGATGTCCTCTATCATCAGAACTAGCACTGTATTCAGCACTTGACCCGTATGTACTCTGTATGTCTCCCATTACCACTTTAGATTGTAAGCTTTCGGGCAGGGACCTCGCACCTAATGTTTCACTCTACAAAGCACCTGTAACCCTGTACTGTTTAAACCCTGAAATTGTAAAGCGCTGCGTACACTTGTGGCGTTATATAAATAAACATATTAATTCATTTATTCATTCAACCTGCCTGTCAGTCCCCAAACTGGAAAGATTCCTTTACACGTGGTTATTTTTTCAAGGTAAAACATCTATTTCAAAGCTAGTTGCCACGCGTTTAATGATTGCCTGAATGCTAGATGGGAGAATACATCTTTTAAAGTTACATCATCTGTTAGCAGAGGCTGTAGGTCTTTGATGATGTTGAGCAATTTCCTCTAGTGAGGACGGAGTTGTATGTAGTCACTAGAGATATACGCGTAGTGACCTTTCCTCTCTGTATTGTAGCGGGTGTTCACATGGTGTTCTCAATGAAGATTTTATTTTATTTTTGATTGGCTTTGTTTTGGATACCCCACTGGCACTTAAAAGGTTAATGTAATTTACATGAACATTTTCCTGCAGAATGAATTTTTCAGTCCACAGGCTGTAAAACTGCTTAGCACATGTCTCCCAATCAATTAGAGAGTAATTATTGTGGCAGTAATAATTATTTTAAATTTACCTTTGCATTTTTACTCAGACAATTTACAGTTCCTTTAATTCATTTTATACTTAATGCTATTTGCTGCAAGAGACAATGTGGTATTTCATGTATTAAAAAAAAATATAGATACATAGGATGAGAATATAATTCTACCTCTGTATAAATCTTTGGTTAGGCCTCATCTAGAATATGGAGTACAGTTTTAGGTGCCAGTTCTTAAAGTGATAGTAATACTTGAAAATAATTGTATTTTATATTGTAGCCCTTAAAAAACATGAAAAATGATATAAGTCTTATCTCCCAAACCTTTATGGTTTGGGAGATATTCACATGTAAAATATAGTAAAGTTCTCTTTTCCGGGCTGTTTCAGCCAAGTCTGCCATCTAGTGGACATATTTGGAATTCGGTCCACAGAGCAACCGGCAGCTCTTTAGCAGTGCCGAGATCACGATCTTTGAAAAGAACTAATTAATTGGAACTATCTACAAAGTGTGCCTGGCTTGAAAGCACACTTTGTAGACCATTCCAATTAAGAAATTCTTTTTAAAGATGGTGATCTCAGCACTTCTGGAGAGGCACTGCCGGTCCTTGGACCGGATTCCAAATCTGAAGGGTGGAGCAATGACGTCACTCCAGGGGAAACTTTACTTCTGAATATCTCCCAAACCATAAAGGTTTGGGAGATAAGACTTATATAATTGTTCATGTTTTTTAAGGGCTACAATATAAAATAAACTTATTTTCAAGTATTACTATCCCTTTAAAAAACATACATTATTAAACTGGGAAAAGAGTGGAGATGTGCAACAACACTGATAAAGGGACTGGAGGAAGTGAATTATAAAGTGAGACTAGGTTTGTTTACATTAGAGAAGAGACGTCTAAAGGGCAACATCTAAAGGTCATTTTTTTTTTTGCCATTAGATTCAGCAGAGTGCAGCAGGGCGGGACCCCTGAATTCAATGACATGCCAGGACCATCACTAGTCCTTAAGTGCAGGACAGCCATGACGGACCTGGCACAGATTTGGTCCTTAACGGGTTAAACATATATTCAAGGTCAACATAAAGAACTCTCCAAGGAACTATTTACTCAAAGAGCTTAGTGAAGAACAAGATGTCATCCATTAAGTCTAAAAGAGAGGCGCTTTCGACTAAAACAAAGGGAGGGATTTCTTACAATAAAGTCAGTAACATTTTGGAATTCTTTGCCTCTTGATGTTTTGCTTGCAGATGCTGTAGTTGTATTCAAAAAGTAATGTACACCTATGTAGCTCAGAGCAATATTGACAATTATGACGGTTTCACATCGGGTAGGATGTTGATCCAGGGAAATATCCGACTGTTATTTGGAGTCAGGAAGGATTTTTTTTACCCACTTGGGGCTTAACTGGAAATTGGTTCAATGGGATTTTTTGCCTTCCTCTGGATCAACAGGGGTGATGTGGCATGGGCTGGACTTGAGGGACTATGGTCTTTTTTCAGCCTCATTAATTATGTTGCTATGTAATTTGTTATTAGTAAAAAGAAAATGTTGGGTGAAACACCTTTTAAAAGAGGATTTTAGTCTTACCTGTTAAATCCTTTTCTCTTAGTCCATATGACACACAGATACCATGGGGAGGAGACATCCTTCCTAGCAGGCTGGAACATTTCAAGAAACAAGGTGTTGGAGGTGGAGCCTTCCCTTCTCCTCATCAGGCTACCCTAAACCACTCTTTCCAGTTTGGAATGAGACTAACTCACTAGATAGGACAGTGAGATACAAGAAGGGTAAGCTCCTATGAGTAAGAAGACCCAAGGTAAGACTGAAATCCTTTTTTCTCTATCGTCCAATATGACATACAGTTACCATGGGGTTATACCAACATTAGGTTCCCGGGGTGGGAACTAAGAGAAAGGACCTAGCACCGGTCCCCATGATACCGGAGTTACATAGTTACATAGTTACATAGTAATTTAGGTTGAAAAAAGACTTGCGTCCATCCAGTTCAACCCTTTTCCTATTCCTGTTTACCACCGTTGACCCAAAAGAAGGCATCTGACTCCAAATTGCAATCAGATTTCTCCCTGGATCAACAAGCCCTAACTAAATATTAATCCCAATACTAACGTGCATAGCCCTCTATATTATGTTCTTTTAAATAAGTATCCAGGCCCCTTTTAAAGGCATCTAATGTATTTGATAGCACCACCTCCTCAGGCAGTGAATTCCATACCTTTATTGTCCTTACTGTAAAGAAACCCTTCCGCTGTTGTAGATTAAATCTCCTTTCCTCAAGTCTAAGTGGGTGGCCCCTTGTCCTGTGTACTGTTCTGTTAATGAACAGGTCTTTGGAGAGCCCTTTGTATGGGCCCTGAACATATTTATATAGTGTTATCATATCCCCTCTAAGACGCTGTTTCTCTAGTGTGTACAAGATTAACTTTTCTAGCCTCTCTTCATAACTAAAACTTTCCATTCCCCTTACTAGTTTTGTAGCCCTCCTCTGCACTCTCTCTAGTTCCCTATCCAGAACTAGGAACAGCCCAAATATAACTGTCAATGGACACTGAAAACAATAGCACAGCACACAAGAACAATAGCCAAACTGAGCTCAAACAGTTAAAGAACAGTAAGGCACAGGAAGGAGTAGGTCCTTACAGAGGTAGAACTGCCTGCAGGACTTTCCTACCAAAGCTGGCTTTGGCCAAAGTCAGTACGTCAACATGATAGTCTTCCATAAACACCTTCACCAATCACAAAGTCACAGCTTTGCACAGCTGTTCAGCAGAGGCCTGATCCTTGTAGGCCCAGGAGGTGTAAACAGACCTGGTGGATTGTGCCCTAATGCGGAAAGGAACAGGTTTCTTTCTGAGTTCATAAGCTTTGCAAATGGTAGCAGTGGCGTAACAATAGGGGTCGCAGGGGTAGCAACTGTGACCGGACCTGTCACTCCAGCACCCCCGCGACCCCCCCCACACCCGGTGTCCGCAACAAGTTGAGGTCTGTTCCTTCTTCAGCACAGACTTCTATTAGCAGCTGAGCTCCCTCCGACATAATCTCCCAGAGCTCCGCACAATACTAGAGAGAGTACCACGTGGGAGCTCTGTGTTGCCTACAGAGGTCTGTGCAGGAGGTACAGACCTCTCCTGCCACGTTGTTGGACCACCAGGGTGGTAAGAGATGAATACTGTGGTACATTGGGGGCAATGTGGTGGTAGAGAAAGAACATTGGGAGCAATGTGGAGGTGAAGAAAGGACACTGGGGACAATGTGGAGGTGGAGAGAAGACATGGGGGCAATGTGGGGGCCCATGGCAATGTTTGCAGCAGGGACTGGTGGCTTCTAGTTACGCCTCTAAATTGTAGACTTAATCCAGGACACAATAGTGACCTTGGACACAACCATACCTGCCTTAGGATGGACAAACACGGTATCAGCCCTGTGTAAAGACTCAGTACGGTGCACATAAAACTTGAGACGGTGCACCACATCCAACAAATGGAGATTACTCTCCTTGTCAGATCTAGGGTTAGGACAAAATGAAGGCATAACAATCTCTTGATGTGGAATTCAGAGACCACCATAGGAAGGAATTTCTGGGAGGTTCGAAGAACAGCCTTTATCTTGTGAAACACTAGGAAAGGCGGCTTGCAAGACAAAGCCTGCAACTCTGCGCACAGTGACTACAGCCAGGAGAAAAGCCATCTTCCAGGTCCAAGAAGTCTGAACCTTCAAGGAACTCAGACTGAGTCCTTTGTTCACTCTGTCCCGCAAAAATGACAGGACCACTGACAGATCAAACGCCTGTGAAGACAGATCCCTGAAATGGACCAAACCCTGTGATAGACCTTAGAGAAAAACAGGCTTCCTAGCCTGGATCTTAGGGGAGATAACTTCTGGGGAGAAACCTTTCCTCCTCAGGATGGAGGCTTCAACAGCCATTCCGTCAAATTCACCTGCTCCATGTTCTCCTTCCAGAGGTACCCCGGAAGTAGAAGATCCGTTCTGAGTGGCAGTGGAAATGGATCCCGAATCAAAAGACAAACCAGTTCAGGGAACCATTCCCTCATGGTCTAATATGGCACAATCATGATGACCGCCGGACCATCCATCCACGTCTTCTGAAGCACCCTGGGGAAGAGGGGGGAAGATGTAAGCCAGATGAAAGTGCCACAGAATCAACAAGGCATCCGTGGCAAAGGCCTGAAGATCCTCCCAATGAGAACAATACATTCAAACCTTTCTGTTGTTCCTGGCGGCCATCAGATCTATCTGAGGAAAACCCCACAGCTGCACCAATAGGGCGAAAACATCTGGGTGGAGCTCCCACTCTACAGGGTCCACCCTTTGATGACTGAGGAAGTACACCTGGAATGTGCACAGCGGACATAGCCGGAACATGATCTTCTGCCAAAGCCAAGATAGACTTGACCTCTTACCAAACGGGAGTGCTTCGAGTGCCTCCTTGCTTGTAGGCCATGGCCATGGCGTTGTCCGACTGGACGCGTACTGGATGACCTCATAGTTGAAGGGACCAGTACTCCAGTGAGAGACAGATCGCCCTGAGCTCCAGAACATTGATGGACTGAAGGACTCCTCTGAGGTCCATCTGCCCTGGATCCCCAAGTGACTGCACCCCATCCCCTCAGGCTGGCATCTGTCGTGACAAAGATCCATTCTGGAATCATGAAGGTTACACCTCTTCAACCGCCAATTGAGATTCTGACGGAACTCCAGAGGTGGAGAGACCCTCAGATCCAGGAGATCCGCATTCACGTGCCAAGAGAGGATGATGAACCTCTGGAGCTTTCTGGTGTGTGTCTTGGAGTAAATTATTCCCTCCATGATGGACACCACGCGGGTCTCAAGTATCATGAACTTCCGGACCGGACCCGAGGTAATCCTACATTGCTGCATTGGCTGTAACAACACCATCACTTTTGTACCCATTCTCTTATTTTTATTTGATAAAAAGTTAAAGATTTGTTGTGAATATTTGTGAAAAGAGACTACAGTTTGGCTAAATTTGTTTTAAAGCTTGTTAAATATTTGATAAAACTTCAAATAGAGACAATCACTTTGAAATGAAAGCCCTTCCTTTTCAGTTCACAGAGTTGTCTCCTACTCGTTTGGTGACCTCAGCCATGCCATACAAGCTTTATTCATTTATGAGGAGCTTGTATAAAAAGGGGTCAGTTGTCCATGAATAACTTCATTTATTTAGAAAAACATTTATTACAGATTTTGGGGCTAAGAAATATTTTTTTTTACAAAAGTTGGATAGGAATACATGATGAAACAATTATGAGGCAAACCGATTGCACCACAGGCAACAAATGAAAATTCTCCAAATACCTATTGCTTTAAATTGAGTCTTAAACTCCTTGGGGGGAGATTCACTAAGCGGTGATAAAGAGATGATAAAGTGGAGATGACTTCTACAGTGATATCACTTCTCCAATTCCCATGTTATTCTATGGAGCCTATGCACTAAGATTTCTTAAACTTTTGAGATTTTAGTGCATTGGCTCCACAGAATAACATAGGAACTGGAGAAGTGATATCACTGGAGAAGTTATCTCCACTTTATCACCTCTTTATCTCCAGTTAGTGAATCTCCCCCCTTGAATGCCAGTGAGGACTTCAGACTCCAACACAATGTTTCACGATGTGTTGGAGATCTCTGTAGCATTCAATGGGTTAAAAGAGCCATTCAACCTTTTAAGTTCCAGAGGTGTAGCCAACATGTTGTATTGCACTGCATTAGATATCTCTCTGACACTCATGGGGTTAAATCAATGGGAAGTTGAATTTGTCCCCCCCATAATGCAGATGGTTTCCCCATGCGCCAATTTCCCTTTTACATAAGCGCCAATGTCCCTTAATCCCCCTTGATTTCTAAAGAGATCAACATGTTGCTTTGTAATGTGCTGCAGACCTTCTCAGCAATCTCTATCACCATCACTGCCACATCGAACTGAAGAGGCCAAGATTTCAGATCCAACGTAAAATAAGAATAATATTATTATCCTGATAAAACAAATGGAAAATGAAAATAAGGACTGAAGGTTGTGCTTATTAATCAAAAGGACCGCAAAGTCTAATTCACACGGCCCGATTTGTTGCTGCAACTTTTGTACAGGCTGTTGCAGCAACATAAGGGGAGAGATGCACTAAGTGTGATAAAGAGGTGATAAAGCAGACATAACTTCTCCAGTTTATCACTTCTCCAGTTCCTGTTTTATTCTATGGACCCTATTCACTAATATCTTCAAAGCTGAATAGAATAACAGGAATTAGAGAAGTGATATAACTGGATAAGTCCTCACCTCTTCATCATCCCCTACGAATTTTCCTTAGTTCAAAAGAAAACAGGGGTTATGTATTAAGACGTGATAAAGAGGTGATAAAGTAGAGATGACTTCCCAAGTTATATCACTTCTCCAGTTCCTATGGTATTCTATGGAGTCTATGCGCTATGGTTTCTTCAGCTTTGGAGATGTTAGTGTGTACGATCCATAGAATACCATAGGAACTGGAGAAGTGATATCACTGGAGAAGTCATCTCCACTTTACCTCTTCTTTATCTTAGGGTGAGATGTTCAGAAAGTGGTGGTAACTGAAATTGACTGTAATCAGAATAAAAAACTTCTTACACCGTGATCCGTCAATTCTCAGACATGTTTCTGTCATTTTTTGCATCCAATTCCGCTATCTCCATCAAAGGGAAAAATCTGTCTTAAAAGTGGGTGTGGTTTAAACTTCAGTCATAATGTAAGGACTCCAAGAGATCACACACACCTGCAGGAGGACAGAGACTGCAGGAGATCACAGACATACCCACAGGACACAGACTGCAGGAGATCACAGACATACCTACAGGACACAGACTGCAGGAGATCACAGACATACCGACAGGACACAGACTGCAGGAGATCACAGACATACCCACAGGACACAGACTGCAGGAGATCACAGACATACCTACAGGACACAGACTGCAGGAGATCACACACACACGTAAGAGAACAGATGCTGCAGGAGATCACACCCACCCACAGGAGAACAGAGACTGCAGGAGATCACACCCACCCACAGGAGGACAGAGACTGCAGGAGATCACAGACATACCGACAGGACACAGACTGCAGGAGATCACAGACATACCCACAGGACACAGACTGCAGGAGATCACAGACATACCAACAGGACACAGACTGCAGGAGATCACAGACATACCTACAGGACACAGACTGCAGGAGATCACACACACACGTAAGAGAACAGATGCTGCAGGAGATCACACACACACCCACAGGAGAACAGAGACTGCAGGAGATCACACACACCCACAGGAGGACAGAGACTGCAGGAGATCACAGACATACCCACAGGACACAGACTGCAGGAGATCACAGACATACCCACAGGACACAGACTGCAGGAGATCACAGACATACCTACAGGACACAGACTGCAGGAGATCACAGACATACCCACAGGACACAGACTGCAGGAGATCACAGACATACCCACAGGACACAGACTGCAGGAGATCACAGACATACCTACAGGACACAGACTGCAGGAGATCACAGACATACCGACAGGACACAGACTGCAGGAGATCACAGACATACCCACAGGACACAGACTGCAGGAGATCACAGACATACCCACAGGACACAGACTGCAGGAGATCACACACACACACACGGAGAACAGAGACTGCAGGAGATCACACCCACCCACAGGAGGACAGAGACTGCAGGAGATCACAGACATACCCACAGAACACAGACTGCAGGAAATCACACACACACGGAGAACAGAGACTGCAGGAGATCACACACACACACACACGGAGAACAGAGACTGCAGGAGATCACACACACCCACAGGACACAGACTGCAGGAGATCACAGACATACCCACAGAACACAGACTGCAGGAAATCACACACACACGGAGAACAGAGACTGCAGGAGATCACACCCACCCACAGAAGGACAGACACTGCAGGATATCACACACACACCCACAGGAGGACAGACACTGCAGGATATCACACCCACACCCACAGGAGGACAGACACTGCAGAACATCACACACACACACACACACACACACACACACACAGGAGAACAGACACTGCAAGAGATCATAGACACACACAAAATGCAGCAGGACACAGACCCTTTCAGTGCTATGGTATGATATGCACTGCAAAGTATTACCTATCTCTCTGCCACTCAAAGGGTTAAGCATTGCTTGAAATAAAAAGACAGACAACACCATCCCACACTAGTAAGTAATAAGCCAACGTCTAAGCGCAGAGAATGACCAGCGCTGGCGGATTAGTACCACCCCCAACTGTATGGCTGATGTTCCAGTAAGAATTAGAGCATTCTGGAGCAAACCAACTGTACCCTAGGAGACATATCAAAATTCCCATTGATGTAAATTGGGCTTTTAACCTCTTCATTGATAAAGAAGTATTCAATGTACTGCTTCGCAATGCACTGGCGACCTCTTTAGCATACAAATGTTAAAATCCCATTTTAATCAAAGGAGATTTTTCCATCTTTACCCTGTAGTATAGCTGGTTTGCTCCACTGATAATTATTGTAGTCCTTTTACTGGATATGAATACAGGTTTTTATTTTTAACCCTTTCAGTGCCAGCACATTGCTTTGGATACCTCTACGGCACCCCTAGGGTTAAAAGCAGGCAAATTGCCTATTGTTGGTTGTTTTCTTTTAACCGATTATGAGTCTTTGACAAACTCCCCAAGTAAAATTTCCCCTGAAGTTTAACCCCTTGAATGCTAGAGAGCTCTCTGACCCAGTGCAAAGCAAAGAGTTGGACACTTCTTTGAAATCTAAGGAATAAGAAAACCCAGTTGAAAGCGCAGGGATAATTGTAATAGTTTCCCCTACGGCAGCGTTGGTTTCTTCCAGATCTGCTTCAATTCCCATTAGTACATTAACCTCTGTGAATTTTTTAAAACAAAATATTGAGATAAATAGGACTCACCTCAGACAGAAATGTTCCCTGTATTGGATATTGGTGTAGAAGCTGTAAAAGAAAATGATCAGGAATAGAACAGGGAAACAGGGGATGTGAAGTCTTCTATAACGCATTGTGAGGCAAGTAACAGGTGAGCTCCCAGCAGTTAGATCTACTTGTGACTTTAGGTGTGGCTTGTCATAACAGTGAAGGTGAAAGATCAGGAAGGGTATTGACACTGCTTTTAGTCTAATAAATTGGAATTGTTCCTTACTGGATTGTAATCTCCTAAACGGTATCTAGTTACATAAATAAAAAGTCAGGAGCTCAATAAGAGACTTAGACCCACCATATGCATCCAGAGGCAATAATATTACAAATACCATATAACTCATATTTCATTTTAATAAGCAAATGCCATATAAACACTATTATTAGACACAAGATAACTGATGTACAGTATCTCTATAATGCTGGAATGTGATTGTGCTACACCAAATCTACGTTAGAAAGGAGAGATGCTTCGAATAGATCACTGTCTTTGCTCTCAATAAATAGCCGTCATACAGCACCATGGGCGTCCGGAGGGGGGGGAAGGGGGGCACTTGCCCCCCCCTACAATTACCCCCCTGAATATAAATAAAGGGGCTAGATGGGCTGGCCTGGGGGTCATATTATGGCTTTGGCCCCCCCTGGAAAAATGTCTACGGACACCACTGTACAGCACAGATCTGTTCTGGCATGTAAACCACCAGCCCAGCGGCTGGCGTAACAATAGGGGCCCACCACTCCAGAGGCCCCGCCACCCCCTGCAACCCCCTCACCCATAGCAGGCACTTAGCTGATGTCCCACTCGGCGCACGGCTCTAGTAATACAGAGCGCGGGAAGATTACGTCATCACCCAGCCTCCACATTACTAGAGGACCGCGCGGGAGCTTCAGTTCCAGAGATGTGTGCCAAAGGAGGCACTGATCTGTGAGGCCACGCCGCTACACCACCAGGGACTGGAGGTAGGGGGCATTGTGGAGATGAAGGGGGCATTGTGGATATGAAGGGGGCATTGTGGATATGAAGGGGCAATGTGGAGATGAAGGGGGCATTGTGGATATGAAGGGGCATTGTGGAGATGAAGAGGGCATTGTGGAAGGTGCAATGTGGAGATGAAGTGGAGATGGGGGCATTGTGGAAGGGGCAATGTGGAGATTAAGGGGGGCAATGTGGAGATGAAGGGGGCATTGTGGAAGGGGCAATATGTAGATGAAGGGGCAATGTGAAGATGAAGGGGGGCATTGTGGAAGGGGCAATGTGGAGATGAAGGGGCATTGTGGAAGGGGCAATGTGGAGATGAAGGGGGCATTGTGGAAGGGGCAATGTGGAGATGAAGGGGGGCAATGTGGAGATGAAGGGGGCATTGTGGAAGAGGCATTGTGGAGATGAAGGGGCATTGTGGAAGGGGCATTGTGGAGATGAAGGGGGCGTTGTGGAAGGGGCATTGTGGAGATGAAGGGGGGCAATGTGGAGATGAAGGGGACATTGTGGAGATGAAGGGGGAGCATTGTGGAAGGGGCATTGTGGAGATGAAGGGAGCAATGTGGAAGGGGCAATATGTAGATGAAGGGGCAATGTGGAGATGAAGGGGGCATTGTGGAAGGGGCAATGTGGAGATGAAGGGGGGCAATGTGGAGATGAAGGGGGCATTGTGGAAGGGGCAATGTGGAGATGAAGGGGGCATTGTGGAAGGGGCAATGTGGAGATGAAGTGGGCATTGGGGAGATGAAGGGGCAATGTGGAGATGAAGGGGCATTGTGGAAGGGGCAATGTGGAGATGAAGTGGAGATGGGGGCATTGTGGAAGGGACAATGTGGAGATGAAGGGGGGGCAATGTGGAGATGGAGGGGGCATTGTGGAAGGGGCAATGTGGAGATGAAGGGGCATTGTGGAAGGGGCAATGTGTAGATGAAGGGGGGCATTGTGGAGATGAAGGGAGCATTGTGGAAGGGGCAATGTGTAGATGAAGGGAGCATTGTGGAAGGGGCATTGTGGAGATGAAGGGGGCATTGTGGAAGGGGCAATGTGGAGATGAAGGGGGGCATTGTGGAGATGAAGGGGGCATTGTGGAAGGGGCATTGTGGAGATGAAGGGGACATTGTGGAGATGAAGGGGGCATTGTGGAAGGGGCATTGTGGAGATGAAGTGGGCATTGTGGAAGGGGCAATGTGGAGATGAAGGGGCATTGGGGAAGGGGCAATGTGGAGATGAAGGGGCACTGTGGAAGGGGCAATGTGGAGATGAAGTGGAGATGAAGGGGCAATGTGGAGATGAAATGGAGATGGGGGCATTGTGGAAGGGGCAATGTGGAGATGAAGTGGAAGTGGGGGCATTGTGGAAGGGGCAATGTGGAGATGAAGGGGGGCAATGTGGAGATGAAGGTGGCATTGTGGAAGGGGCAATATGTAGATGAAGGGGCAATGTGGAGATGAAGGGGGCATTGTGGAAGGGGCAATGTGGAGATGAAGGGGGCATTGTAGAAGGGGCAATGTGGAGATGAAGTGGGCATTGGGGAGATGAAGGGGCAATGTGGAGATGAAGGGGCATTGTGGAAGGGGCAATGTGGAGATGAAGGGTGCATTGTGGAAGGGACAATGTGGAGATGAAGGGGGGGCAATGTGGAGATGGAGGGGGCATTGTGGAAGGGGCAATGTGGAGATGAAGGGGCGTTGTGGAAGGGGCAATGTGTAGATGAAGGGGGGCAATGTGGAGATGAAGGGGGCATTGTGGAGATGAAGGGAGCATTGTGGAAGGGGCAATGTGTAGATGAAGGGAGCATTGTGGAAGGGGCATTGTGGAGATGAAGGGGGCATTGTGGAAGGGGCAATGTGGAGATGAAGGGGGGCATTGTGGAGATGAAGGGGGCATTGTGGAAGGGGCATTGTGGAGATGAAGTGGGCATTGTGGAAGGGGCAATGTGGAGATGAAGGGGGGCAATGTGGAGATGAAGGGGGCATTGTGGAAGGGGCAATATGTAGATGAAGGGGCATTGTGGAGATGAAGGGGGGCATTGTGGAAGGGGCAATGTGGAGATGAAGGGGGCATTGTGGAAGGGGCAATGTGGAGATGAAGGGGGCATTGTGGAAGGGGCATTGTGGAGATGAAGGGGGGCAATGTGGAGATGAAGGGGGCATTGTGGAAGAGGCATTGTGGAGATGAAGGGGCATTGTGGAAGGGGCATTGTGGAGATGAAGGGGGCGTTGTGGAAGGGGACATTGTGGAGATAAAGGGGGCATTGTGGAAGGGGCATTGTGGAGATGTAGGGAGCAATGTGGAAGGGGCATTGTGGAGATGAAGGGAGCAATGTGGATGGGGCAATATGTAGATGAAGGGGCAATGTAGAGATGAAGGGGGCATTGTGGAAGGGGCAATGTGGAGATGAAGGGGGGCAATGTGGAGATGAAGTGGGCATTGTGGAAGGGGCATTGTGGAGATGAAGGGAGCATTGTGGAAGGGGCAATATGTAGATGAAGGGGCAATGTGGAGATGAAGGGGGCATTGTGGAAGGGGCAATGTGGAGATGAAGGGGGGCAATGTGGAGATGAAGGGGGCATTGTGGAAGGGGCAATGTGGAGATGAAGGGGGCATTGTGGAAGGGGCAATGTGGAGATGAAGTGGGCATTGGGGAGATGAAGGGGCAATGTGGAGATGAAGGGGCATTGTGGAAGGGGCAATGTGGAGATGAAGTGGAGATGGGGCATTGTGGAAGGGACAATGTGGAGATGAAGGGGGGGCAATGTGGAGATGGAGGGGGCATTGTGGAAGGGGCAATGTGGAGATGAAGGGGCATTGTGGAAGGGGCAATGTGTAGATGAAGGGGGGCATTGTGGAGATGAAGGGGCAATGTGTAGATGAAGGGGGGCATTGTGGAGATGAAGGGAGCATTGTGGAAGGGGCAATGTGTAGATGAAGGGAGCATTGTGGAAGGGGCATTGTGGAGATGAAGAGGGCATTGTGGAAGGGGCAATGTGGAGATGAAGGGGGGCATTGTGGAGATGAAGGGGGCATTGTGGAAGGGGCATTGTGGAGATGAAGGGGACATTGTGGAGATGAAGGGGGCATTGTGGAAGGGGCATTGTGGAGATGAAGTGGGCATTGTGGAAGGGGCAATGTGGAGATGAAGGGGCATTGGGGAAGGGGCAATGTGGAGATGAAGGGGCATTGTGGAAGGGGCAATGTGGAGATGAAGTGGAGATGAAGGGGCAATGTGGAGATGAAATGGAGATGGGGGCATTGTGGAAGGGGCAATGTGGAGATGAAGTGGAGATGGGGGCATTGTGGAAGGGGCAATGTGGAGATGAAGGGGGGCAATGTGGAGATGAAGGGGGCATTGTGGAAGGGGCAATATGTAGATGAAGGGGCAATGTTGAGATGAAGGGGGCATTGTGGAAGGGGCAATGTGGAGATGAAGGGGGCATTGTAGAAGGGGCAATGTGGAGATGAAGTGAGCATTGGGGAGATGAAGGGGCAATGTGGAGATGAAGGGGCATTGTGGAAGGGGCAATGTGGAGATGAAGGGGCATTGTGGAAGGGGCAATGTGGAGATGAAGTGGAGATGAAGGGGCAATGTGGAGATGAAATGGAGATGGGGGCATTGTGGAAGGGGCAATGTGGAGATGAAGTGGAGATGGGGGCATTGTGGAAGGGGCAATGTGGAGATGAAGGGGGGCAATGTGGAGATGAAGGGGGCATTGTGGAAGGGGCAATATGTAGATGAAGGGGCAATGTTGAGATGAAGGGGGCATTGTGGAAGGGGCAATGTGGAGATGAAGGGGGCATTGTAGAAGGGGCAATGTGGAGATGAAGTGAGCATTGGGGAGATGAAGGGGCAATGTGGAGATGAAGGGGCATTGTGGAAGGGGCAATGTGGAGATGAAGGGTGCATTGTGGAAGGGACAATGTGGAGATGAAGGGGGGGCAATGTGGAGATGGAGGGGGCATTGTGGAAGGGGCAATGGGGAGATGAAGGGGCGTTGTGGAAGGGGCAATGTGTAGATGAAGGGGGGCATTGTGGAGATGAAGGGGCAATGTGGAGATGAAGGGGGCATTGTGGAGATGAAGGGAGCATTGTGGAGATGATGGGGGCAATGTGAAGATGAAGGGGGGGCAATGTGTAGATGAAGGGAGCATTGTGGAAGGGGCAATGTGTAGATGAAGGGGGGCATTGTAGAGATGAAGGGGGCATTGTGGAAGGGGCATTGTGGAGATGAAGTGGGCATTGTGGAAGGGGCATTGTGGAGATGAAGTGGGCATTGTGGAGATGAAGGGGGCAATGTGGATGAGGAGGCCAGTGTGGTTGGGGGGGGCCATGGCAATTCTTGCACCAGGGCCCAGTGGCTTCTAGTTACGCTTCTGCACCAGCCATATCTATAACTGAATATCAGGCATCCATCTCTCTCCTTAAAAATGTTTCCGGAGATAACAAAGGCTTCCACCAATAGAAGAGAACCAGACTGGTCAATAGCAACTACACATATACAAAGTGTCCGTTATTTGCCATCCGATCCCTTTAAATAAAAACAAGTGCTCCAGCAAAGAGAGAGAACTATCACCTCAACGAATATACCCTTCCTATTTCATATAATAATTCTATTATCCCCTCCTACAGTACCATAAAAATGGTGCAAACTCCAAAAAATGCTAAAAATGTATATAAAAACAATCAGTCGCTAATATTATTGCCTCTGGATGCGTATGGTGGGTCTAAGTCTCTTATTGAGCGCCAGGCTTTTTATTTATTTATTTTGAGACTAGTTGAACAGCCCGTTACACGGGCCACAGTGCCTCTGGCAGCCGGTCGCGAGGCAGTCATTCGCAGTAGAGACTGCCCGCACCACTGCTGATACAGAGCTGGACGCTCCTTCGGAGCGCCCAGCTCTGTATCAGCCGCGGCGTGGGCAGTCTCTACTGCGCATGACTGCCGCACACGCAGCAGTGTCTACTGCGCGTGTCGGGCGTTACACACGATTTAGCGAATTATTATATAGGATTTTTGGAGTGGAGTCACTGTCAAGCTGCACAGTGGGGACTGGGGATTTTCTTTCCATTCTTTTCATAATTTGCACCAACATCACATTTTCCTTTAGGTATCTAGTTATACTTCCTAAACCTTTAGAAAATGTTGGTTTAGCAGTCAGGGACACTTTAAAGCACACTGTGTGAATGTAGGAATTTCCCCACACACTTTACATTACAATGGATGAAACATCCTCATGGTCCCCTTTGAATTTCGTCCTTGTCTTTTTGTTCAAGAGAAACAAGATCTTCAGCAAGTCCTGGAGGTCACGTTCATGGTGGAGGACATGACAGTTGATATCAAGATGCAGGATGGAACCTCTGTCCGAGATCCAGGGCTGACTGAATAAAGGTAAAAGAGCAAATGTCCATATGGACTGTATCATGCATAGGCAATTGATGCCATTTCCTCTGCATCTTAGTTATATATACTGTATATCACTTTAAAGGGATAGTAGTACTTCGTTTTAACTTTATTTTATTTTCTAGGCATTAAAAAAACACGAAGAATTATATAAGTCTTATCTCTCAAACCTTTATGGTTTAAGATATATTCACAAGCAAAGTGTCCCCTCCCGCCCCTTTTACCTAGTGTAAGCCATCTCTTCTCAGATGTGGAATCCAGTCCATAGACCAGACAGATAACAGCAGGGGACAATCTTCTTCCTATGAGAACAATGAAAGCCCTGCCCCTTTTACCTAGTGTAAGCCATCTCTTCTCAGATGTGGAATGCAGTCCATAGACCAGACGGATAACAGAAGGGGACAATCTTCTTTGTATGAAAAGAGTGAAAGCCTTTCCCCCCTTCACAAGTTTTTCAGCTTTTTCCCTTATAATAATTGAAGATTGTCCCTCTCTGCAGTCTACCTGGGCACCTCCCTTCTGATTTGGCTGAACGGGGGGGGATACTTTGCTTGTGAATATCTCTTAAACCATAAAGGTTTGAGAGATAAGACTTATATCGTTCTTCATGTTTTTTTAATGCCTACAAAATAAAATAAAGATACAACAAAGTATTACTATCCCTTTAAACAAGGGGTAGAGGAATAAACATCATGAACGCCCATAGATTTCTACTTGGTGCAACAGGGGTAAGAATGGGAGTCGTAAGCTTAGAAATAGTTCTGTTATTGAGCATAAGTACCGTGTTATTAAGAAATCCTACTTGTATGTATGTATGTATGTATGTATGTATCTTTATTTATATGGCGCCACACAGTGTACGCAGCGCCTTACAATAGACATATGTTACAATAAATAAGAGGGGATGAAATAAGTGCGACCTTCATAGAAACAATGGGAGAGAGGTCCCTGCCCCAAGGAGCTTACAGTCTAAATGGATAAAGGGAGACATACAATGGGGTAAGAGGGTGTTAAGTGCTGAGATTACAAGTGCTGAGTTTGGCCAAAGGCAGTGCATGGTCCTAGTGCTCCAGAAGATAAGACTTCAGGGTAGACTTAAAGACAGAGGGGGAATGTTCTAGGCATAAGGAGAGGGGTATGAAGTTCCATAGGTAGGGAGCGGAAAGTGAGAAAGGTTTGAGACGGGAGAGGGCAGAGGGTGTGGATGGTGCAACAAGAAGTGCGTTGTGTGCTGAGCGAAGGAAGCGGCCAGGAACATAAGAGGAGATGAGGGAAGAGATGTAAGGAGAGGTAGCAGTGTGGAGAGCGTTAAAGGTTTGTCATGGGAGCCATGACAGATGTCTGAGAATTATGTGGGCAGGTTCAGTTTTTGGGGAGAGTGTGGTGATTCGTGCAGCTGAGTTTAAAACAGATTGCATAGGTGAAAGATGAGTAGCAGGGAGGCCAGTTAGTAGGATATTGCAATAGTCTAAGCGGGACAGAATGAGGGCACGTATAAGAGTTTTAGTAGTTTGTTGGGAGAGGAACGGGCGGATTTTAGCAATGTTGCGGAGAAAGAAGCGAGATGATCTAGCCACAGAGTTAATGTGAGGGGAGAAGGAAAGAGAGGAATCAAATATGGCCCCAAGGCAGCGTGCTGAGCTGACCGGATCAATATCAATTCCATCAACTGTAATGGTGAAGCTAGGTGTTCGGCAAGGTCTTGGTGGGAAGATTAGCAGTTCGGTTTTGGCCATGTTAATCTTCAGCTGACGCTGTGCCATCCAGGAGGAAATGGCCAAGAGGCAGTCTGAAATTTGCAGCTGGATTTGTGGTGAAAGATCAGGAGTGGAGATGTAAATTTGGGTATCATCAGCATATAGATGGTATTTAAAGCCAAATGAACTAATAAGTTCACCCAATGAAAGAGTGTACAGTGAGAAAAGCAGAGGACCCAGAACGGAGCCTTGAGGCACCCCCACAGACAGAGGGACCGTGGAGGAGGTGTTATTGTTAGAGGACACAAAAAAGGAACGTTGTGAGAGATAGGAGGAGAGCCATGAAGCAGCTTCATTTCGGAAACCAAGACTGTGGAGAATTTGAGAAAGCAGAGAATGGTTAACTGTGTCAAAGGCAGAGGATAAATCGAGTAGTATAAGTATTGAAAACTGTCCTTTGGCTTTTGCAGTCTGGAGATCATTAGCCACCCTGCAGAGAGCAGTCTCAGTTGAATGACCGCACCGGAAACCAGACTGCATCAGATCCAAAAGACAGTTAGAGTTGAGGAATTTGGTTATTTGGGAGAAGACCAGGCGTTCTAGGAGTTTTGAGGTAAGAGGCAGAAGGGAGACAGGTCGATAGTTAGAGAGACAGGAGGGGTCAAGGTTAGTCTTTTTGAGCAGGGGTTTAATTTGTGCATGTTTGAAGGAAGAAGGGAAGGTGCCTGTGGAGAGAGAAGTGTTGAAGATGTGTGTTAATATAGGTGTCAGGACTGGTGCAAGTGGTTTGAGTAAGTGGGAGGGCAAAGGGTCCAAGGAGCAGGTAGTGAGGTGGGTGGATAGGAGAAGTTGAGAAACTTCTTCCTCTGTTATTGGGGTAAAACTATCAAAGTATGACGAGGGGGGTTTGGGGAGAGAAAGTTTGGAGGCAGATGGAATAGTAGGAATCTGTTTTTGAATAGATTCCACCTTGTGCTTAAAGTGATCTACAAAAGATTGAGGTGAATGTATGGGGTGAGAGGAAGCAGTGGAAGGATGGAGCAAGGAGTCAAAGACTGCAAACAGACGGCGCGGGTTTGATTTATTGTTGTGGATTAGTATGGTGTAGTATTCTTGTTTAGCTTTTGATAAAGCAGAATGCAGGCAGGACAGCATAAATTTGAAGTGTATGAAATCTGCATGTGAGCGAGATTTCCTCCAAAGGCGTTCAGCAGAACAAGTGCAGGAGCGTAGGAAGCGGGTGTGGGAGTTGAGCCAGGGTCGAGGATTGACTTGACGACTCCATTGTGGTTTCAGCAGAGGATAGAATGGAGTTGTAGGAGTTAATTAGAATGTCTGTGTCAGAGATGGCTAGCAAAGAGGAAAGATTGGAGTTAAGTGAGGCGCTCATCCCAGCAAGATCAAGTGAGCGGGTATCCCTTATAAATCTGTTGGTGGGAGGGATGGGGGAAGGAGCAGTGTGAGAAAGAGAGAAGGATATAAGATGGTGGTCTGATAGAGGGAATGGGGAAACTGTGAGAGAGGAAAGTCTCTTATTGGCTGTCGAATGTGTGTGATGGGGTGCTTTTGCGCATAGAGAGACGGTCAAGGAGCAGAGCAATTCGTTACCTCAGGGCCTGGCGGCAGGAGGAGCACGCATTGACACGAGGGGAGAGGAGGCCTGATTTACCCAAAAAGTGCTTCCAGCCTTCAGCACTGCCTGTCACGAGTTAACAAGTGAGTATGATGGCACTGGAAACTCCCGTTTTTGTCACATCATCCATAATCCATGATATTGCATAGACAGCAGTATCCAAGCGGGAGTGTGTCATATTGTACAGTATGGGTTATCAAACTGTTATCTTACCACCTGTCCAGTTGGCTAATGACTTAACTGCTTTTTTTGGACTGCATTTTGATTTAATAATGGCGTGGCTTGCCAAGACTAAACTTCCAATGGATATTTACCATACCTGGGAACTCTCAGGGTTTGACCCTGAGACTCCACAGCTCCACACACAGTTCCACAGCTAACGCGTTTCGTCACTATATGTGACTTTCTCAAAGCTGAACAGCTTTCTCAGCTTTGAGAAAGTCACATATAGTGACGAAACGCGTTCGCTGTGGAACTGTCCTGTTTTGTTGGAATGGGCATTGATTTTATAAAGATTTTTATATTTTTATGGTCATTGTTCTAGTATATGCGCATTTTATTTTGGGTTTTTTTTTGACTATCTTAGTCATACATCCTATCTTGTATTTGTACTTTTTATTTAATTTTTCTTTTTTGAAAGAAATAAACTTTCATTGGACCAAACTCATGTACAATTTATATTGGCTTTTGGAACACTGGCTTGCTTATATCAATAGCAGTTCCCTCATTGAATAATAGGAGTGGAATTTTTCTATAAGATCAAATAAGGTTTAGCCCACTATAGCATTGGATCTTCTAGATATATCCTCTGTCTGAGTGGCTAATTCCATCCTATATAATAATTCGCTAAGTTGTGTGTAACGCCCGACATGCGCAGTAGACACTGTTGCGCGTGCGGCAGTCATGCACAGTAGAGACTGCCGGTGCCGCGGCTTATACAGAGCTGGGCGCTCCGAAGGAGCGTCCAGCTCTGTATCAGCCGAGGTGCGGGCAGTCTCCACCGCGTGTGACTGCCCCGCGACCGGCTGCCAGAGGTACTGTGGCCCGTGTAAAAGCTGTTCAACTAGTATATATATATAATTCATCTCTACTACTGGAGAATTCTACAAGGAACTGTGTCCATCTGTGACCCCGAGTGGAGAAGATTACCATACTATACTGGGGTGTAAGCCAGGGCAGGCGCAAGAACCAGGAGGCAGGTTGTGTGCCTCTGAAAAATGTGAGTAATATTCTGATGATTTGTTCCATGGTGTTTGGGTGAAGGACCTATCTCTTGTGATTAATATACTACGCTTAGAGAGACTCCTCCACGCCGCTTTTCTGTTTTTCTTTTTTAGTTTACTTAGTTTGGAGTGGGAACCCAATCTCCTTGGAAGCGTGCAGCATTGGACTCATACAATTAAGGAAAGAAAATCAAGATATTAAAGTATTTGTGCTTGTTGTTTTTTAGTTTCTTTATTTTTTTGTTCTTTTGGTTGTTTTCCCTTCCTTCATTTCCTTTTTGAGTACATACTGAGGGAAGAAGGCGCAGTGGTTGGGGAAGTTTTGTTTTCCATCTTGACTCCCAGTTTATATACATATATTTCTATATAGTTTTGTTTTGGTTTTACCTACCTTAGAGTGGAGATATTAATCTTTAAAAAGTGCCAGAGCAGCAGGACTACCCACTTCCCTCCCAGCTGCCCCAGCGAGCGCATTCTTGCTTCCCTTCGGAGCTGTATTGTTGTGCGCTAATGTTATATAAAGCTCAGTTTAACCCCTTAACGACCAAGGAATACGGAAGCGGAAGTGACTTAACGACCACGGAGCAATTTTTTTTTTATTGCTCCGTTGGGTTCCGGACTCTCTGAACGGCGTGCAGCCGCGGGGGGAGCCCGGAACTCGATGACGGTCATAGTACGTCATCGGTCATTAAGTCAAATCGACCCTTGACGTACTATGACCGTCAAGGGTCGATAAGGGGTTAAGATGCTACGGAGGTTGTGATACGTGCAGAGCTGGTTGTTAACATTTAGGTACAAAGTCCTGGATCCCTTAAAGGGATATTAATACTTAATTTTAGGTGACTTGGAATAATTTTAGGTGACTCGTTGCTAGAAAAAGACCTGGGAATCCTTGTCAACTACAAACGTGGAAACAGTGACCAGTGTCAAACAGCAGTAGCAAAGGCAAAGTCCTGTCTTGCATAAAAAGAGGTATTGAAGCAAGAGTGGATAACATTATTTTGCCATTATACAAATCATTGGTAAGACCTCACCTTGAGTATGCAGTGCAATTTTGGGCACCGGTTCTGAGAAAGGATATACTAGAACTAGAGAGGGTACAGTGAAGAGCAACAAAATTAATTAAGGGAATGGAGGACTTGACATATGAGGAACGACTAGACAAACTTGGTTTATTTACTCTAGAGAAAAGACGACTAAGAGGAGACCTTATCACATTGTACAAGTATATGAGAGGTCAATACAAGGATCTCTGCAGTGAGCTATTTATTCCAAGGCCTGATCAGGTGACCAGGGGACACCCCTTGAGATTAGAGGAAAGGAGCTTTAAACTTCAACAGAGGAAGGGTTTTTTTACGGTAAGGCCTGTCAAATTGTGGAATTCATTGCCCAGGGAGGTAGTTATGGCAGATACAATGGATACATTTAAGAGAAGATTAGATACATTTCTTTCAAAAGGGAACATACAGAGTTATACTGTTTATCAGTAGGCTGATCAGGAAGGTCTGATAAAGACTAATTTAATTGGTAGCAGGAAAGCTATAAAATTCTCAGTTACTGAGGTATGAAGCGAAGGTTGAACTTGATGGACTTGTGTCTTTTTTCAACCTAATTTACTATGTTACTATGTTACAATTACTAATCCCTATAGTAAAGTCCTATTTAAAATAAATGTATTGCCCCCAGTGTCATCTCTCAGACCTTTATGGTTTGAGAGATAATCGCTCCTAAAGTTCCCCTCTCCCTCCCCCTTCCCCAAAGTCAGCGTTGTAGCTGACTGAAGGGAAATCCAGTCTTAGATCATCAGGAGGCTCTGCAGCAGAGCCAAGATCGAGTTAAAAAAATAAAAATCTTTCACTAAAACGGTCTTCTACATGTGCTTGCAAACCAATCACAAACCAATCACACGTAGAAGACCGTTTTAGTGAAAGATTTTTATTTTTTTAATTAACGCGATCTTGGCTGTGCTGCAGAGCCGACTGAAAGTCGTAAGACTGGCTTCCGTGCAGTCAGCTAGAACGCTGACTATGGGGAAGGGGGAGGGAGAGGGCAACTTTAGGAGCTATTATCTCTCAAACCATAAAGGTCTGAGAGATGACACTGGGGCAATACATGTATTTTTAACAGGGCTTTAATATAGGGATTAGTCATACTTAAGTATTACTATCCCTTTAAGGACACTTGACGTGCCAGGACTGTCACATATGTCCAGACATGACAGTCATGACAAGTCACAGAATCCCAGAATGCAACTGGGTCAAATGCTTCCACATCCTAGGATAAAGAAACCACCCTCCATTCCAACCCCACACCCCCCAATGTAACCAAGAAACACAAAATTTGATGGGAGATAAGAAATATTCGGCTTTGTATGCCTATCCCTTGCCTGCTTACATTCACTCACTATATTAACCTCTACCACTTCTGCTGGTAGGCTATTCCACTTACCTACCACTTTTGCTGGTAGTCTATTCCACTTATCTACCTCTTCTGCTGGTAGTCTATTCCATTTATCTACCACTTCTGCTGGTAGGCTATTCCACTTATCCACCACTTCTGCTGGTAGGCTATTCCACTTATCTACCACTTCTGCCGGTATTCTATTCCACTTATCTACCACTTCGGCTGGTAGGTTATTCCACTTATCTACCACTTCTACTGGTAGGCTATTCCACTTATCTACCACTTCTGCTGGTAGTCTATTCCACTTATCTGTCACTTCTGCTGGTAGGCTATTCCACTTATCTACCACTTCAGCTGGTAGGCTATTCCACTTATCTGTCACTTCGGCTGGTAGATTATTTCACTTATCTACCACTTCTGCTGGTAGGCTATTCCACTTATCTACCACTTCTGCTGGTAGGCTATTCCACTTATCCACCACTTCTGCTGGTAGGCTATTCCACTTATCTACCACTTCTGCCTGTATTCTATTCCACTTATCTACCACTTCGGCTGGTAGGTTATTCCACTTATCTACCACTTCTACTGGTAGGCTATTCCACTTATCTACCACTTCTGCTGGTAGTCTATTCCACTTATCTGTCACTTCTGCTGGTAGGCTATTCCACTTATCTACCACTTCAGCTGGTAGGCTATTCCACTTATCTGTCACTTCGGCTGGTAGATTATTTCACTTATCTACCACTTCTGCTGGTAGGCTATTCCACTTATCTACCACTTCTGCTGGTAGGCTATTCCACTTATCTGTCACTTCTGCTGTTAGATTATTTCACTTATCTATCACTTCTGCTGGTAGGCTATTCCACTTATCTACCACTTCTGCTGGTAGGTTATTCCACTTATCTACCACTTCAGCTGGTAGGCTATTCCACTTATCTGTCACTTCGGCTGGTAGATTATTTCACTTATCTACCACTTCTGCTGGTAGGCTATTCCACTTATCTACCACTTCAGCTGGTAGGCTATTCCATTTATCTGTCACTTCTGCTGTTAGATTATTCTACTTATCTACCACTTCTGCTGGTAGTCTATTCCACTTATCTACCACTTCTGGTGGTAGGCTATTCCACTTATCTGTCACTTCTGCTGTTGGATTATTTCACTTATCTATCACTTCTGCTGGTAGACTATTCCACTTATCTACCACTTCGGCTGGTAGGTTATTCCACTTATCTACCACTTCGGCTCGTAGGCTATTCCACTTATCTACCACTTCGGCTGGTAGGCTATTCCACTTATCTACCACTTCTGCAATTTTTTTAAAATGAACACTAGTCAGAACACGTGATCAGCTTTTTTTTAAACATTATATATATATATATATATATATATATATATATATAGAACAACTCATCAAAACAAACAAATTTCAACAGAACTCTCCTAGCTGCTACATTAGAAGAAAAGCTTGGAGCCAATGGATTGAATCAACATACTCTGACTCAGATTACTATCTATATATATAAAAGAAGACTTTGTGCCTGGCAAAACACACCCAGGGGCGGCAGTAAAAAGGATTACTGCTGCCATTGGGTGATTCTGTGGGAGTGTGATTTTTGGCCTGCCCCCACTATCCAGCCCGCCCACCACTATCTAAGGCTGAAAAAAAAAATGGCTGCCACACACTCCTACACCACAGACACATGCACATGCCCTCCCACACACACACACTAGCAGACACATACACACACGCACGCTGAGGATGATGGGAACAATGTTCAAGCTACAGCTGGAAGGCCATGGTCCAATCTGTATTATGCAGCTTCTTCATTCCCTGTCTTTGAGCCTACACAGCTCTGCTAATTACTACAAGTGAGCTGATTTCTAAACAATCAGCAGGAGGATACTGGCTTGCTGAGAAAGTGGAAACAACGGCAGAGAGGTGATCAGGCAGTGCAGAGCAAGGCTTCAGCTGAGCTGGTAAATGGCAGAGACATGGATGTGACTGTATTTATATATTGCACAAAGAGAGAGAAAGAGAGCAGGTTGTTTGTCAGTCTGTCTGTAAGTAGAGGTGCCAGTTCCTGCAATCATCTCCATGCTGTACATAGCTCACTGTATAGCATGTATGACAAACTATTTATATATGGTCTGGCATTGTATAGTATACAGTCTGTGTATAAGGACTGGCACTATACAGTATAGGAGGGACAGTCCCTGTTTGACACCCAAATCCCTCTGCTCCTCTATTTAGGAGATCACACGGTGTGGTGTATATACAGTAGGCTGACCAGACCTCACCTTTAACCGGGGACACATAGGAAATAAGCATATTTCAGGAGTGCACCAAAATCAAAGCAGCCCTGCAGTATGCATTTTTCATATGTGTCACTGGTTAAAGGTGAGGTCTGGTCAGCCTAATGTACAAGTGTATCAGATTGCTCCACATCAGTAAAACCCACGGTAATGTGGGTATAAACTTCTGTATATATCTGTTAAATTAGTCTGTGTAAAAAAATACTTTCATCTTCTTCTAAATCATTCACTTACAGAAAGAGTAACTTAACCATTTCAGTGCCAGAGGAGATGCAATGCATTGCTTACCCCCTGGCACTCAAAGGGTTAAAAATTCTCTACAATGGTCTGGCACTGTATAGCAGTGGTTCTCAATCTGTGCCCTCAGTGGCTATTAACAGGCCAGGATTTTAGAATTTCCTTTTAAGAGCACAGGTGAGTTAATCAATATGACTGAGCCTCTGATCAACACACTTGTGTTCTAGCAGTGAAATTCCTAAGTCCTGGCCTGTTAGTGGCCACTGAGGGCATGGGCTGAGAACCTCTGCTGTATAGTATACAGTCTGCATGTGTCTGTGTATAAGGACTGGCACTATACAGTATAGGAGGGACAGTCCCTGTTTGACACCCAAATCCCTCTGCTCCTCTATTTAGGAGATCACATTGTGTGGTGTATATACCAGTGTATCAGATTGCTCCACACCAATAAAACCCACAGTAATGTGGGAATAAACTTCTGTATATATCTGTTAAATTAGTCTGTGTAAAAAAAATACTTTCATCTTCTTCTAAATCATTCACTTACAGAAAGAGTAACTTAACCATTTCAATACCAGAGGGGATGCAATGCATTGCTTACCCCCTGGCACTCAAAGGGTTAAAAATTCTCTAAAATACACCACCAGCCACGCCCCCAGTAACACCACCGAAAACACAAGTGTCCCTCTTTGGCCATATGAAATGTTGGGAGGTATGTTACTTACACTGCTCACACTGTATGTATTTATGTTCTGATTTGCAGCTGTGTGTCACTGTTTGTGTTGTCAGTGCATGTGTGTGTATATGTGTGTGTTGCATGTGTCTCTGTCTATCACTGTGTGTACCTTTCTGACACGTACACCCTACGCTATAATTCACTATCATAACATTTATTTAAAAAAAAAGAAACATTTCCTGCATAACATGACGGGCAACGCCGTCCCAAACTGCTAGTACAATATAAATAGGGATGAAGGGCAAATATTTTACAAACCCAGAATTGGTTAAACATTATGAATCATAATGTTCTTTATGGTTATGATGCTTTATGATTATGATTATGACATGATATATAATGAAAATGTTACTGCTTTATGGTTATGCTCTTTTGCTTATGGTTATAAAGTTAAAACGTAACCCTTTGAGTGCCAGAGGGGTACGGAATGCACTGCTTTGCAATCCATTCTGTATCCCTCTGGCACTCAAAGGGTTAATACATTCTTAATTTCAAATATGTGTAAGTGTATAGATGTATATTTGTGTGTATCTATGAGTATGTATACAAATGTGTGTATTGTTTGTGTGGATGTAGGGTGCAAAAGTATGAGTCCACTACCACAATCTTCTTTTATTTCCACATTTCTTAAAAATGAATATGTTATATACAGTATTTCTCAAACAAAAATGCATAATTTTCGCTAATAAAAGTAGAAAATATGTTTATTAGTACATAGTGAAAATCAAAAATTCTCAGTATTTGGTATGACCACCGCCTTAAAGGAGCAGTAAACTTTTTTTATGAAAAAATATATATTGTAAGGATTTTCCTATTGAGTAAAATAAGGGTACTCCCACTGGCGAGATATTTATATTTCCAGAGTTATTACAGTTTAAACCCATGTTTTTTTACATTACCAGTGCCCTCTCGTGGTCAAATTCTAATTAAATTTCCTGTTCGATTCTAAAGGAGAGAAAAGTCAGAGACATACAGTTCTCCATAGAATGTGATAGAAACTGCTGAGTCACTTCCTGTCAGTTAGAGCTATCAGGAAGTAAACACAGTAAATTCACTTCCTGTCAGTTAGAACTATCAGGAATATCAGGAAGTACACACAGTAAATTCATTTCCTGTCAGTTAGAACTATCAGGAAGTAAACACAGTAAATTCACTTCCTGTCAGTTAGAGCTATCAGGAAGTAAACACAGTAAATTCACTTCCTGTCAGTTAGAACTATCAGGAAATAAACACAGTAAATTCACTTCCTGTCAGTTAGAACTATCAGGAAATAAACACAGTAAATTCACTTCCTGTCAGTTAGAACTATCAGGAAATAAACACAGTAAATTCACTTCCTGTCAGTTAGAACTATCAGGAAGTAATTACACAGTAAATTCACTTCCTTTCAGTTAGAACAATCAGGAAGTAAACTATCACGGTGCCCGTGATTCCTCCATTTGCGACATTGCTACTTCCTGGTCATTTCCTTCTAGCATTCTTATTGGAGATCAGTAATTACTCCTCCCACTGTTTACCTTTATATGCTAGCACAGTCATTCCCCTCTCCACTGAAGTCATGGGTGTGGGACTATTTTTCTCTTGGGGCAGGCACAGTGCAGTCATCAAAAATAACACTGTGCACAATTTGTGACAAGTCAGTGAGAAGGGGGAAGGAGGGAACACACCTTGGCACAACCACCCTGATAACACACGTGAAACACAGAAACCATGACATTTATGTCAAATATGTTACAGCCAAAACCCCCCCCCAGAAATCAAGCACAACTGATGCTGTACCACCGACTCTCCTGAAAGGCAACAAGCGGTGAGGCAGAGATGCAGAGATCAAAGAGGAGGAAGAATAGAGAATCCCAGGAAGAGGCTGAAAGTTCTATGACAAGCAAAACTAGTTCGCCATCACCTCCAAAACAATTCTTGGGGGCTTGTTCTAACAAGCTTAAGTTCTACAAATCAATGGTTCCTTAGGGCTTGTGCGAAACAAGTCTAATTCTTACAAATCAATGTTTCGTTAGGGCTTGGGCCTCTAATAAGTCTAAGTCCAACGAATCAATGTATCCCCAGGGCTTGGTCCCCTTACAACAAATCTTACAAATCATCCTCTACAAAATAATCTGTCACTTCAAATATCAGTCTATCCCAGTGGCAGCTTAAGTCATTGGTCCCCTGTCTGTATCACTTTACATACAAATTTCTTATTTTATTTATTTTTTTTTTTAATTAATTGTCCCCCAATACTAGTCAAGAAACCCACCCAAAACAAATTCCCTGTTCAACTGATTATTTCCTCAGACTGTACCCACCAACACAGGCACCCTCCTCAGACCCCTTTTATACAATGTCTTATGGGGTACTGTAAATTTGTATTTAGGATTTATTTTTTTATTAACTGCCCCTCAATTCCAGTAAACAACCCCCCAAAAAATACCCTGTTCAATTGATTCTTTCCCCACACTCCCCTTTTATACTATGCCTTTGGGAAATAAAAGATAATTTTAGTCTTTCCTGTTAAATCCTTTTCTAAAAGGATTCTAAAGCCAGATCTGTGCCTTAAGACTCTCACCATCCTCCCCCATGATTCTAAAGGGAGATCTGTGCCTTAAGACTCTCACCAGCCTCCCCCATGATTCTAAAGGGAGACCTGTGTCTTAAGACTCTCACCAGCCTCCCCCATGATTCTAAAGCCAGATCTGTGCCTTAAAGGGTTAGTAATGTAAAAAAAAACAACTTTTTTTCTTTTAGTAGAGATTAAAAAGTTAAGCTAAATGCAAAAAACGTATCTCTCAAACCACTATGGTTTGAGATATACAGGCATTTAAATTTCAATGTCTCCTGTGGACACAGACATGTCCAATCTATCATGAGGTGCACCTCCCTATTCATAGATATTAACCCTATGAGGGCCGGTGGGCTATGCAACGCTTTGTACAACTCAAGTACATTGCGACAGGATGTAAATGAACTGTGTGAAACAGCTATATGGTTTACAGATTACCTTCACACAATGAACACTGAACATACGAAGGAATTTCAAGCAAAATGCCAAAATCACAATATTACCCTATCAAAACAGCGACATCCTGATCTGGGGTGCTTAATGGTCACCAGAGAGGGTGACATTTCATGTCTGAATCTGTGCTTTAACCCTTTCAATGATAGAGAGGTCCTCAGTGCATTACAAAGCAAAGTGTTGTGGACTCCTCTGGCACATAAAGGGTAATTATTCCTTGAATTATCCAGAAACATCTTACCTTCTTTCTCATGTTTACTGCAGCCTTCTATACAACAGTGATTTGCTTAAATCAATGATCAGACGTTTTGCATCTCTTCGGGACACGAGTGGAATAGAGTGAAAATGCAATGGCATATGGGAATAAAGGGCAAAAGAAAAAATCATTGCGCATGAAGGAAGATGTTAAAAGAAAGCACTGATTTTGCAGTCAGATAAAGCCTAGCTTTTTAGGCTTCGCCTGGGAGTAGAATTTTTATCCTCTTTAGGTGACTAAAGAGAAGTCATGTGCTGCCTGTGGTCACGGATCGGGACGGCATGCTTTAAGGATATGAATCATGAGCCACAGACTTCACTTCATGCTGCCCTAGGGTTCAGACAGGGCTGGTGCAAGGATTTTTGCCACCCTAGGCAAAACCTAATTTTGCTGCCCATTTGGCTCCGCCCCTTCTGTCCCACCCCTTTATACCCCGCCTACTAATACCCCACCTCTTTTCATGATTGTCCTCTCTCTGCCCCCTGGGCCAGTCTGCCCTGGTCTGGAGATGCCTGTAAGAGATGCCCCCCACCAGCTCCAACTTGTACCCAACGGCTCCACTTTGCCCCCCATCAGCTACAACTTGCTCCCATCACATACCTGGAGCTCCCAAGCAGTCTTCTTTTCAGTAATGCAGAGCGTGCCGGGAGATCATGACTCCCAATGCGCTCTGCATTACTAAAGAGTCAGCCGCGATGAGGGAGCTTAGTAGCGACACAGATCTGACTGTGTTGCTTTCCCGGTGTGGTGCGTGTGGGCAGCGGGCGCAGCTCTTCTCCGCTGCATGCCCGCTCCCCCAATACATATGCGCCCTAGGCCAGCGCCTACCTCGCCTATAGGTGGCGCTGGCCCTGGGTTCAGCTTAAATCGGTAGAATGCCAGGACAATGCCAGCAATACAGCTGGCAAGTATAAATTCCTACAATCCATGCTGATTTTAATGGGGTTTTTTAACCCCTTCATTGCTAAAGCAATATGTTTATCAGCAGCATTATAAGCCTCTTATTTTCTGTGCCACTGCATTTTCATACTTTTCCACTTGTGTTTTGAATAGATGTAAAAAGTCTGGTGAACATTGTTTCCAGCTTTCAAAAAATCACTGCTGTATAGGGAGGCTGCAGTAAAAATGACAAGGAAGGTACGGTTTCTGCGACACCACATTTGGGAAGCTGTTGGCCAACTGTTTGCTTCTTTTTTTAAACTATGCTTAACCCTTTAAGTGCAAGAGAGGTATTCCTCTAGACTGTAAGCTCTCATGAGCAGGGTCCTCTGATCCCTCTGTTCTCCACATTTGAATGTACTATTTAATCATACCTCCCAACATTTCAAACTGCCAAAGAGGGACAATTGTGTTTTAGGGGGTGTTGCTGGGGGTGTGGCCAGTGGGCACGGCATGAACAAGAATTTTTAGGCTGTTTCATGACCTATTGAGACCTCCTTGTGTTACCAAATAAATTACTTATAACAAGATCAAATTATTATATTTAAGCACACTAATTTATAAACACATATACTGACGTTTAAAGATACAATAATGTGAGTTTTATTGTTGTGGAGCAATATGATACACTTCTATACACACCACACAGTCTGATCTCCTAAACACAGAGACACCAGGGTGATACACTTATATACACACCACACAGTCTGATCTCCTAAATACAGGGACACCAGGGTGATACACTTATATACATACCACACAGTCTGATCTCCTAAACACAGGGACACCAGGGTGATACACTTATATACACACCACACAGTCTGATCTCCTAACTACAGGGACACCAGGGTGATACACTTATATACACACCACACAGTCTGATCTCCTAAACACAGTTGACACCAGGGTGATACACTTATATACAAACCACACAGTCTGATCTCCTAAACACAGGGACACCAGGGTGATACACTTCTATACACATCACACAGTCTGATCTCCTAAACACAGGGACACCAGGGTGATACACTTATATACATACCACACAGTCTGATCTCCTAAACACAAGGACACCAGGGTGATACACTTCTATACACACCACACAGTCTGATCTCCTAAACACAGGGACACCAGGGTGATAGACTTATATACACACCACACAGACTGATCTCCTAAACACAGGGACACAAGGGTGATACACTTATATACACACACCACTCAGTCTGATCTCCTAAACACAGAGACACCAGGGTGATACACTTATATATACACCACACAGTCTGATCTCCTAAACACAGAGACACCAGGGTGATACACTTATATACACACCACACAGTCTGATCTCCTAAACACAGGGACACCAAGGTGATACTTATATACACTCCACACAGTCTGATCTCCTACACACAGGGACGCCAGGGTAATGATACACTTATATACACACCACACCGTCTGATCTCATACAGACAGGGACACCAGGGTGATACACTTATATACACACCACACAGTCTGATCTCCTAAACACAGGGACACCAGGGTGATACACTTCTATACACACCACACAGTCTGATCTCCTAAACACAGGGACACCAGGGTGATACACTTATATACACACCACACAGTCTTATCTCCTAAACACAGGGACACCAGGGTGATACACTTATATACACATCACACAATCTGATCTCCTCAAAAGAGGGACATTAGGGTGGGAAATAGGGACAGTGGGATTTGTGTCTAAAAGAGGGACTGTCCCTCCTAAAGAGGGACACTTGTGAGGTATGTTTAATACCTCTGTATGTCTATTCCCTACTGTAAAGTGCTGCAGAATTTGTTGGCTCTATATAAATAAAGATTAATGAATAATTAAAAAATAGTGCATTGCACCGCAATGCATTGAATGCCTTTCCCCCACTCAACAGGTTCAGATATCGTTGGCTAGGGTTGCCACCCGGCCGGTATTTTACCGGCACAGCCGGTAATTAGCACTGCTGAGCCGGTGCCGGTATAACCTCTATACCGGCCATTGAAAAGCGGGTATTACTGCTTTGCCCTGCTTCCCAGACCACTTTGGCAGCCTTTAATGATGTTGCCGACTAGGGCTGCAACAACTAATCGATTAGTTGAGCACCGATTAGTTGTGCAGCCCCACAGCCGCCGGATACTGCTGTCTTACTTCCTGTACTGGCGACATCCGGAGCGCAACCACTCCAAATGCGGAGACGCCGCGTGGAGCGTGCAGGTATTTTCTTCCTCTGTTCTGAGGCCAGTTTAAAACTGGCGCCCAGACAGAGGAAGAAAACCCCTGCACACTCCATGCGGCGTCTCCGCGTTTGGAGTGGTTGCGCTCCGGATGTCGGCAGTGCAGGAAAGTGAAAAAGAGGTACGAGAGAGAGAGAGGCACAAGGGGGAGAGAAAGAGAGAAGTACACGGGGGAGAGAGGCACAAGGGGAGAGAGAAGTACATGGGGGTGAAAGAGGCACAAGGGGGTGAAAGAGGCACAAGGGGGAGCGAGAGTGAAGTACATGGGGGTGAAAGAGGCAAAAGGGGGAGAGAGAGAGAAGTACATGGGGAGAAAGAGGCAAAAGGGGGAGAGAGAGAGAGAAGTACATGGGGGTGAAAGAGGCAAAAGGGGGAGAGAGAGAGAAGTACATGGGGGTGAAAGAGGCAAAAGGGGGAGAGAGAGAAGTACATGGGGAGAAAGAGGCAAAAGGGGGAGAGAGAGAGAGAAGTACATGGGGGTGAAAGAGGCAAAAGGGGGAGAGAGAGAGAGAGAGAGAGAAGTACATGGGGGTGAAAGAGGCAAAAGGGGGAGAGAGAGAGAGAGAGAGAGAAGTACATGGGGGTGAAAGAGGCAAAAGGGGGAGAGAGAGAGAGAAGTACATGGGGGTGAAAGAGGCAAAAGGGGGAGAGAGAGAGAGAGAAGTACATGGGGGTGAAAGAGGCAAAAGGGGGAGAGAGAAGTACATGGGGGAGAAAGAGAGAGGCAAAAGGGGGGAGAGAGAGAGAAGTACATGGGGGAGAGAGAGGGAGAAGTACATGGGGGAGAAAGAGGCAAAAGGGGGAGAGAGAGAGAGAGAAGTACATGGGGGAGAAAGAGGCAAAAGGGGGAGAGAGAGAGAAGTACATGGGGGAGAAAGAGGCAAAAGGGGGAGAGAGAGAGAGAAGTACATGGGGGAGAAAGAGGCAAAAGGGGGAGAGAGAGAGAAGTACATGGGGGAGAAAGAGGCAAAAGGGGGAGAGAGAGAGAGAAGTACATGGGGGAGAAAGAGGCAAAAGGGGGAGAGAGAGAGAAGTACATGGGGGAGAAAGGCAAAAGGGGGAGAGAGAGAGAGAAGTACATGAGGGAGAAAGAGGCAAAAGGGGGAGAGAGAGAGAGAAGTACATGAGGGAGAAAGAGGCAAAAGGGGGAGAGAGAGAGAGAAGTACATGGGGGAGAAAGAGGCAAAAGGGGGAGAGAGAGAGAAGTACATGGGGAAGAAAGGCAAAAGGGGGAGAGAGAGAGAGAAGTACATGGGGGAGAAAGAGGCAAAAGGGGGAGAGAGAGAGAGAAGTACATGGGGGAGAAAGAGGCAAAAGGGGGAGAGAGAGAGAGAAGTACATGGGGGAGAAAGAGGCAAAAGGGGGAGAGAGAGAGAGAAGTACATGGGGGAGAAAGAGGCAAAAGGGGGAGAGAGAGAGGGAGAAAGAGGCAAAAGGGGGAGAGAGAGAGAAGTACATGGGGGTGAAAGAGGCAAAAGGGGGAGAGAGAAGTACATGGGGGAGAAAGAGAGAGGCAAAAGGGGGGAGAGAGAGAGAAGTACATGGGGGAGAGAGAGGGAGAAGTACATGGGGGAGAAAGAGGCAAAAGGGGGAGAGAGAGAGAGAAGTACATGGGGGAGAAAGAGGCAAAAGGGGGAGAGAGAGAGAGAAGTACATGGGGGAGAAAGAGGCAAAAGGGGGAGAGAGAGAGAGAAGTACATGGGGGAGAAAGAGGCAAAAGGGGGGGAGAGAGAGAGAAGTACATGGGGGAGAAAGAGGCAAAAGGGAGAGAGAGAGAGAGAAGTACATGGGGGAGAAAGAGGCAAAAGGGGGAGAGAGAGAGAAGTACATGGGGGTGAAAGAGGCAAAAGGGGGAGAGAGAGAAGTACATGGGGGAGAAAGAGAGAGGCAAAAGGGGGGAGAGAGAGAGAAGTACATGGGGGAGAGAGAGGGAGAAGTACATGGGGGAGAAAGAGGCAAAAGGGGGAGAGAGAGAGAGAGAGAAGTACAATGGGGGAGAAAGAGGCAAAAGGGGGAGAGAGAGAGAAGTACATGGGGGAGAAAGAGGCAAAAGAGGGAGAGAGAGAAGTACATGGGGGAGAAAGGCAAAAGGGGGAGAGAGAGAGAGAAGTACATGAGGGAGAAAGAGGCAAAAGGGGGAGAGAAAGAGAGAAGTACATGGGGGAGAAAGAGGCAAAAGGGGGAGAGAGAGAGAAGTACATGGGGGAGAAAGGCAAAAGGGGGAGAGAGAGAGAGAAGTACATGGGGGAGAAAGAGGCAAAAGGGGGAGAGAGAGAGAGAAGTACATGGGGGAGAAAGAGGCAAAAGGGGGAGAGAGAGAGAGAAGTACATGGGGGAGAAAGAGGCAAAAGGGGGAGAGAGAGAGAGAAGTACATGGGGGAGAAAGAGGCAAAAGGGAGAGAGAGAGAGAGAAGTACATGGGGGAGAAAGAGGCAAAAGGGGGAGAGAGAGAGAAGTACATGGGGGAGAAAGAGGCAAAAGGGGGAGAGAGAGCGAAGTACATGGGGGAGAAAGAGGCAAAAGGGGGAGAGAGAGAGAGAAGTACATGGGGGTGAAAGAGGCACAAGGGGGAGAAAGAGGTACATGGGGGAGAAAGAGGCACAAGGGAGAGAGAGAAGTACATGGGGGGGAAAGAGGCACAAGGGAGAGAGAGAAGTACATGGGGGAGAAAGAGGTACATGGGGGAGAAAGAGGCACAAGGGAGAGAGAGAAGTACATGGGGGAGAAAGAGGCACAAGGGAGAGAGAGAAGTACATGGGGGAGAAAGAGGCACAAGGGGGAGAGAGAGAAGTACATGGTGTGAAAGAGGCACAAGGGGGAGTGAGAGAAGTACATGGGGTGAAAGAGGCACAAGGGGGAGAGAGAGAAGTACATGGGGAGAGAGAGGCACAAGGGGGAGAGAGAGAAGTACATGGGGGAGAGAGAGGCACAAGGGGGAGAGAGAGAAGTACATGGGGGAGAGAGAGGCACAAGGGGGAGAGAGAGAGGCACATGGGGGAGAGAGAGAAGTACATGGGGGAGAGATAGAAGTACATGGGGGGGAGAGAGGCACAAGGGGGAGAGAGAGAAGTACATGGGGGGGAGAGAGGCACAATGGGGAGAGAGAGAGAAGTACATGGGGGAGAGAGAGGCACAAGGGGGAGAGAAGTACATGGTGTGAAAGAGGCACAAGGGGGAGTGAGAGAAGTACATGGGGTGAAAGAGGCACAAGGGGGAGAGAGAGAAGTACATGGGGGGGAGAGAGAGGCACAAGGGGGAGAGAGAGGCACAAGGGGGAGAGAAGTATTTACTCAGTAGGAAATACTCTTGTGGGTTCTTCTTTGGTTCTAGGGCAGCTGCCAGCCTTTATGACATTATTACAAAGGGATTCTGCATTAACCTCCTTGGGAACCAGAGAGGTTAATGTTTGGAAATGTGTTTCATTCCCATCTAGGCCTCAAAGGCTTAACTGTGAGGTCTGATCACCTTTGTGTGTAGGGGATCCTTCACCACACTGGTCTGGGAGAGCTTAGCCTGAGAGAGAGAGAGTGAGTGAGTGCTTAGTCTGAGAGAGAGTGTGTGAGTGCTTAGTCTGAGAGAGAGTGTGAGAGTGCTTAGTCTGAGAGAGAGATTGCTTAGTCTGAGAGAGTATGTGTGCTTAGTCTGAGAGAGAGTGTGTATATGTGCTTAGTCTGAGAGAGTGAGTGCTTAGTCAGAGAGAGAGAGACTGCTTAGTCTGAGAGTGGTCATGCAACATTCTGCCCCTTTTGTGGCTCCTCCCTTTTGTAGCTCCTCCCTTTTGTGACTCCACCCTCACCAACCCACAGCTATGGCCAGTATTTTTTTTAGGAAAAGGTGGCAACCCTATCGGTGGCAGAGGGTACACAATGCTTTGTAATGCATTGCATAGCCCTCTGACACTCAAAATGGTTCATGTGAGCCTCAGAGAGGAGTGTATATATAATGTAAAATAATGTACATACTGTACTCCTGTGTGTGTAGTCTGTGCATTAATATCATACATTATATATACACTCCTTATTGATGCTAACATTAACTCTTTCAGTGACACAGGTCTATGCAATGCATTACAATGTGTTACATACCCCACTGCCACTGAAAGTCTTAAACACTATTTAAAACTGTGCAATGACGTCATCACAGTCCGCGGGGGCGCGTGAGATGACGATGCTGATTGGTGCAACCAATAGGCGGGAAGCATTTCGCGCCACAGCGCCAGGACATCCGCTGCCATTTTATGTGGCGCATCACCTCACCATGAAGGGGACACGGTCCGGGGGCGACGCGCAACTGCCCCCCACAGGACTTAAGGAGGCCCTTACTTACAGGTAACAGCAATGGAGTTGTTGCAGAACTGGAACCTCACAGACATGCACCTTCCCGGCCTCCGTCCGTATGAAGAGTGGGAGCCGCGGGGCCGGACTATGCGGTGCACCTGTAGGTGAGAGCAGCAGTGTAATGCGCTACGCCAGGCGATCCGGTTCATGTGTGCACTGACCCCTTGAGTGCGAGAGGGGTACCCAACAGTAGCGTGGTAAGTGGGGGGTCCGCCCTGGGTGCCTGCGGCTGCAGGATAGGATGTAAGTTATTTTTTGTGCCCAGGATTCACTTAGTTTTCTTCCAAAGCAGCAGCACCGTGTCTGCTGCCTGGGAGTCAGTCAGTGCGGGGGGACTACGGGATGGATCCGGATGCCTCAGAGCCAGGCTGAGGCCTACCATGCGCAGCACCCACCCCGCTTCCAGGCAGCCCTGTTGGGATGTGTAGTTGGCTCTTGTCGAGCCCGCACAAGGCGCCTGCCTAGGGCCCAACCTAAAGAGGGGGCCTGGAAAACCTCATTCTGGAGTCTGCTTTCAGTGCTCCCCGAGTCCTTCCCGGCTCCCCCTAAGTTATTTATCCGCACTGACTGACAGAGCTCCCTCTCAGTGGCAGTGCCATTATGAAGATGTCGCTGCAGCTCATTGTGGACGGTATATTGTCATTCATGCACATGTGTCAGGGTGTAATTCCTGGCACATGGAGTAATTGGGGAGAGGTAAGGGTTGTGCTACCCAGCACACTGATGGTTACGCAGTGGCGGGGATGTATAGAAGAGCCACCACACTCTCTTGGGAGGCGACTTGAATTTTGTCAGCAGGGCTTGAGGGGCAGAGGCGTAGTGGAGACCCCCACAGTGCAAAGTTTTGCCCGTCATATAATATTAGATACCTGAGGGCCCCCAAAGAGGTCAGCTACTTCTCACTGATTTGTCCCTTTGAGTGCCAGAGGGGTATGCAATGCATTGCGTACCCCCAGCATTCAAAGGGTTAGGGGCATTTGTGTCTGTATCAGAGCACTGTGGGGGCCTTAGATGGGGGTGGTTGCTCAGCAACAGCCGTCAAGTAAGTTTTGGGCAGGATGTCAGGGGAATGGCTGCTGAGAAGATGAGTAGGGCTTGCAGAGCGGAGGCAGGGCAGGCAGAGGTGACCCCAATCCTTTCAACTGGGCAGAGCTGTGCAGGCCAACCTAATCTGTGCTCTCCTGTCTCACAGGACCACTTCTCTAACATTGCCTATTCAGTTGGCTCAATTTTTTAAAAAACATTTGAGTGCTAGAGGGGTAAGCAACGCTTTAATTTCAATTCCTATTTTCTCTTCCTCCTCAAGCTCAAAACAATACCCCAGCACCCCTGTTCCACGAGTCCTACACATTTTGCGTAGTCTTTACCCAGAAACAACACGACAAATCACATTTGAACGGCAGTAATGCCGGCAATATGGTACAGACATGGTATGGTATGTTCCCTTCATCAACGGGTGCCTACTAGCTCCTGACAAACACAAATGCATAGGGCCAGAAAAAAAAAAGGGTGCAGGGAAAATTGTTTTGAGCTTGTGAGGCGCTGATCAGTATTGAATGTGAATAAGGCAATACTCAAAACACTGATCAAATAGATGGTGTTAGAAAAGCATAGGGTCCCAGCTAAAATACCCGTCCTCCTGGTCCTGGGAGGTAGTACATATACCCTTGAGGGGTTCAGATCCTTGGGAAACACTGTTCTATTTACTAAACTAGGGAACTAAAATAATTTTTACATTTGCTGTTCCTGTTGTATTTTCTTTGAACATACACATTAATCTGAGGATTCATGAAAGATAAAATTGGTTTTGCTGGTTTCTCGACGACTTGGCCTGAGACATTCTGTTCCAGCTAATGACCTGTGAGAAACATACGATCGTAACTTAGTGGTGCTCAGCCAAGATACTGTGGCACAGTTGCGTTCCATTGACACCATCTTAGGGTGGCATGTATTTTTTATCTTTTTTATTAAGACCATCAATAA